>JAMKCH010085068.1:0-84874 GCA_023653785.1 Ophioderma brevispina
AAATAAAAATCGGACACGTGGGGTGCAGAGTTGTTAATTCGTGAGAAACACTGTGCATCACGTTGAGCCCTTTCAGCAACAAACTCCCTGATCGTATGAAAGATCGCAATTTTACAAATGCCCTTTTGTTGTAGTTGCACAATAATTCAAATGAATGGCGTCATACACAACAAAAGTATGACGACAGCTGCGTGTTACTATCGCGTTGAGTGAATCGCTCATTTCGCAAAGGAATGTGGAGTTATTTGAAACGTGTATAAAAACTTTGACATTTTAGATTTAAACAGATTTGAAATAATGCTCTAATTAGTGTCTGCTCAAAGTTAAATTTGCAAAATCATTGGTTATACATACATACATCACCTATGGAGGTATAGGATTGAATATCAAGTCAAACG
This sequence comes from Ophioderma brevispina, assembly GCA_023653785.1. Classification (NCBI taxonomy): domain Eukaryota; kingdom Metazoa; phylum Echinodermata; class Ophiuroidea; order Amphilepidida; family Ophiodermatidae; genus Ophioderma; species Ophioderma brevispina. Next base: position 399 of record JAMKCH010085068.1, read on the forward strand.
CAATCAAACATTATTTCCACTATCAACAAATAACAACACAAATATAGTTTTTCCGCGAGCGATTTCACATAACAGTGTGCATATTTATTTGTACATATGTATTCCGATTTCGGGCGAATGGAATGAACTTTAAAGTGTATTCTATCATTAAAAAAAACGGCATCCGGTTTCCCGAATGTACACTCTCAATATCGTATATTGGTATTTCGTAATGCGCACTAATTTGAATGGACATGCACAATCACGAGAAGGTTTTCGTTTTTAACTTCTGTCATTCTAATTCGCTAGATAAGCAATCGCTTTCGTCAGATTGTTAAATTAGATAAACACTAAACAGTCTTCATATAAATGTATGTAAAAAAAAAGATAATGAACTTGGCCTATATGACAAAATCAACCTTTTTTTTTTCTTTTTTTTTCCCCATGTCTTCCTTTACGAGGCAGTTGTTTGAAGAAAAAAGATATACATGAAAAAATATATAAGTAAATGTTACAAGTATAAAACATGCTAATTAAAGTCACACCAACCACCTCATGCACATCAGCACCTACCAACAAGAATGCTTTCCGGGGTACTCTCCATACATTTGTGTGCGTGTGTGACTACGTATCAAAGATATATATCTATATTTATATATATATATATAATATATATAAATATATATATGTATCTATAATATCGTATATATAAAATGAAATCACCGTTGTTCTTATTCCATGAATGTTTGATTTTATTTTTTTCTTAGCAAGCTTGTTTCGAAGTCAACAAAAAAGGTTGCCCTCTCGTCAGAGAATGGCATGATTTGTTATGCGGGTGTTCAATGAATTGCGCTCGTGGATTTGTGCGACGCATGAAAGATCCTGCTATGTCGCGCACGTAGCAACGCGCACAAAGCAGGTGAAAGTGCCCAGCGCAGGCCGATGCCGCGCGACGGGCGGCGATGAACTCCTAACGCACCGCAATGGTGCGCTCAGAGTCCACCGCATCCGAATTTAGTCAACAGTAACAATGACTAAATTGATTTACCGCGAATCGATTGCACGAAACGTTGAAATCGGTGGCCGTGCATACATCAAACCTGAAGGTCCTAATAATGTTTTTAATCATCATAAATGAAGTCGTATGACCTTCCCTTATTTGAATAAGAAAAAAAAAAAACGAATTGAATGTTATGGTTTGTGAAATTGAAACGGCAGGATCTACCTCATTCCAAACCTAAGCGCGAATTTGAATTTATGTTTTATTAAGCAAAAGATCATGCACATTGTGCGAAGTCGTCCGGGAAAACCTATATTCAATGCAAAGTTAAACATATCCCACCAGGATACGGCAGAGGGTGTTTTGAGTCAATCCCACGATGCACCAGTTTTGGGAATTCATTCACCTCAATATGGTGCATGTTGAATCCCCCCTCACAATCCTATTCTAACACATAAAACCCTGACTTGAATGTCCATTTTAGCCCACAAAGTGTTATCTATAGGGCATTTTTAGCATGATTATAATGTCTTGTGGTTCGTAAACTTTTGGAAAACTTTTTTATCCCCAAGTACGGACATGAATTTATTACAGTACAGTATAGGCACATTGCTATGGCAACAAAAAAAAGAAATCATGGGATTGATTCAAACACCCTCTGAGATTATACAATGCTCCAGCAAATTATTATTTTTATTTTATAAATTCAGAAATGTTAAAATCTTTGCGTCAGCTCTAGTATTTTTGAATTCTTCAAGATTTCATACGCTGATTGGATCAAAGCAATAGGCTTCATTATCTGTGGTTAGTTTTTTAAATGCAAGTTAATCAATATTTTGGTATTTTTAGAAGAATACAAAACAATGAGATTCTCTCAGCAAAATCTGACGGACTGCTCCTGGGGGACCCTAATGGTAATAATGGCTGTGATGGTGGTAGAGAATGAAGGGCGTACAGAGGGTTGATGGCAGAGGAAGAACTTTGTGCACATATGGGGCATGCAGGCAATAATTATCATAGATAAAGTTGTGGCAAAGATTTGCACATTTAAGTAGAAAAACCTGGCTTGTTATCGCTGGTTTCTTGATCAAAAACCTTCATGCTTCTCAAATTAGGAAAGCACGTTTTTGAAAGTATGCCTTCAGGACTGAGACAACAAGGTTTCCAAAAACTGTGTTTTCCAAATTTGATAGACCTGGTTTCTTGATTAAAGGATCTGGCAACAGAGACAGAGGGAAATAGGCGCCTATTTCCCTCTGACGTCAGAAGGAAAATAGGCGTCTAATTCCCCCTGTTCTCTCTTTCGCGCTTTGTCGCAAAAAGTCAAACATGTCATATGACGCGCTTTTAACCGATCAATGAACATTAATATATTCATGAGGGATATAATTTGCAATATCGGCACAGATTTGGATATTGCCACTTTGAAGAATTCATACTAACCTCGAAGGTGGACAGGAGTAAATGCGAATAATGTAAGTAAGTACCTATCCAACATATTTTGTTTCTGTTATTATTAAATATATGCATCAAAGTGCCTTTACTATTACACATCTGACAAGTAAGAAAACATTTTACCTCATCGTTTGAATTTTGTAAACTTGTTAAAAATGTTCAGAAGTCAGGCGACACACATCCCTACCCAGAGTGCCCCCTCCCCGGTCTCTCGCTCTCTCACTCTCATACTCTCACTTTTTTTCCTCAGAAGCTGATGAATTTGAGCCGAATTTTAGTTCCAAAGCCTGCAAGTTTCCTCCAAATCTTTGGTCTAAGGGCCCTATTAAAAACAAATCAGTTCCCAAGCCCCTAAGTCGGACGTCGGTCACACATTATCCCTACCCAAAAAAAGTTGAGTGCCCCGCTCACCCCCTCACTTTCATACTCTCACTTTCTCTGATGTATTCTTACAGCCCCACATTTCCATTCTACATGTACACGCGTCGGTCTTCCAAATACCTAAAAAAACTATTATTGACAACAGGCCATGTTAAGATATCGAATGGGATGATTTTTTTTCTCATTTACACCATTTCTTTGGATTAGACTACTCTTTCCACATGTGGAGACAGAATGATTTAACTTTTATCTATTCGTTAGCAAGGAAATAAACATTGTCAATTAGGACAAAGAAACAGAGGACAGAGGAGCTCTTGGAGGCTTGAAGTGGTAAAGGAAAAAACATGATGATGATGCATGCAGAATTGCAAAAGTTTTGATTCCGTCAGCAGTGTAATCAAGGAGCGGTATACGTATGTTATGTTAGTTTAAATCTACAATAATGGTTAGTTTGTGTTTACTCATAGTTGCCAGGATTTATGATACCTTTGGAGACCGCCGGAGATTAAAAGCTATAAACCTGTTTGCTGTCGCTTTTAAGCCAGAAGAGCTTATAGTTTTGGAATCAAAAGGATTCAATTGTGGTCCTATATGAGCCTTAGCGACGATGTTGGTTGTAGAGTGGTGGTAGGATACCTGGACTGTATTGCAGAATATTAGGTCGTCGCGGGGAAAAACCCCGTCGTCGCTGAATGCTGCGACAAAAATTCCCCTTCAAGTTACTATGAAGATTCGCATGGAATAATAACATGGATATTTATGTGAAATTATGCGCTGTCATTTTAAAGTCTTCCCCCTTTCCACTGTGGAGGACATATCATGTTTGGAACTGCAACGCTTGTAAATGACAGGACACTAAAGAACTTAAGTAACAGTTAATATTGTATGTAATTGTAATATATGTAATATTGATTTGGACAAACCAAATTCTTGAACCAAAACCAATTACAAATCATTTAAATTGTTATATTATAAATTCAGATCACTGTGCACAAGGCTCATTTAGTTGTGTTGAAAGGTATTTCTCACCTTTGACGTGTCCGGATTATGGACATTAATTCTGGAAAAAAGGAAATAAATCGCTTTAAAAAGAGAGCAGATACATGTCTCCATGAACAGTTTGTACCACTTACTATTTTTATTACCATTCAATGACGTTCACACATTACGGATTTGGCCATGTGCCCCCAAATTCGAAATTCCTCTTTAATTTAAACTTCAGAAAATTGCCTTTTGACAATGATATATACTTTACAGTGAGTTCCTTTTAGACTTTTTACTAAACCACGACAAAAATGAGTACCCGTCTTTTTAATCAGCCTGTTTTACCAGTTTGTACCACTTACTATTTTTTCTCCCAGGCCACTGGAGTTCACACGTAACTAAACCCAATTTTGTGTAAATGAATAGATACTCCGCCAACCACGAGGAATTTCTAGCTTTTTTGCACCCGTTACACATCTTTAGGTATGTGGAAAGGATAAGAGTCCACTCAGGTAGAGGACTAACCCTGGTTTAAACCGGCTCTAAAGTTAGGCGGCCCTTCGCGAAATCCAGCCTCATTATTTTTCAACGATTGTTTGACACAAAAAATGTGACGGAAATGATATGATCAGAGAAAACTTTATGGATCATAGCATGTTAAGGGGGGAGTATGGGGTCTGAGCAGTGAACTTTGAACGATTTTTTATTTTTCCTAATTAGTGGTTTATACAGTATAACATTCAATATTGTTAGCCATGTCACGAACAAGTTTAAAATCCTGGAATTTTTGCTCTGGTTACCATGGTAACCACGTCGTTAAAGGCCTCTGATTGGCTACTAAAAACTAGAACGGATGGAAACTAAATAACTAAACATGCTACTGGGATAAACTTGCGGGTGACAGTGCAGCGGGTACGGGTAAGATACCGAGTATCAATTTGATTCAGGGTATGATGAGAAACAGTGAAGGATTGTGGAGTAGGAAAACGCCGTTTGTAAAAGATTGCTATCATATAATTTGTCTGGTACGTGTGTTGGTGTGTGTGTGTGTGTCGATTGTAAAGTTTGAAATTGTCATAATTGTGTGGGTGTGCTTGTGCATGTAACATTGTATTATAATAATTGCTGTGTCTGTTACATTTGTGGGATATATTATTTGCTGGGTGAACACCGTGAAAAATTGTAGACATAAGCGCAATAAATCACAATCTGTGTGTGTGTGTATATTGTAGGTTATACACACGCAATATAAGCAACGAGGCCTAGTGCACACCCGCAGCGAGTGTATAAACGCGCCATAAACGCTGGTGAGGTGCGAATTATAAAAACCCAATTCAATTAACACAGCATAATGCATATACGAGCAAGTGTAATATTACAAACACGCCTAAATACAAAAACCCACACACACACAAAACAAACAAACAACCGAACAAACAAACAAACGCAACCACACCAAAACGATTACACGCACCCATACGTGAGGAATAAGAGTGAGAAAAAAAGTGGTTATAACCTGGTGGTTACATGCAATTTTCCATCGTTTCTAGAGTTCAAAGTTCTTTTCCTGTGTGTGTAAGCCGGTTAGTGAGGCGTGCGCCCCCTTCGTTTTAGCATGATGCTGTTAAACGCTCTATACGCAGCCCGTGACCATAATATGTTAATTAGAATCTTGCATAGTCTCTTACCCGTCGTTTTTATTTCTGTGTGTTACTGACCGATGAGAATCGTTATCTGCAGTTTTTATTGACACGTTTTCCCTTTGTTTATGACACCAAGGGAGACTCTTAATATCTATTGTTAAATATATTAATGTTGCCTGAATCAAGAAGTGAGATTTTGATAGTAAAAATATTTTTAAATAATTTTTGTGTTGAAGATATTTTTAAGCAGACGCCACATCCCATGCTAGCAGACGCCTCTATAATTCCAGATGGGAGAGGACATGAACATTCTATTGCAAATTTTTAGTCCATTGATGTATAAAATATATCATAAAATAATTTATTCATATTTTTATCAATTTCTTCAATTATTTTAGGCCCCTGTTCATTTATTTGCTTGTGTTTGTGTAATTAGTTATTGATTGACTAATTGATTTATTAATTTGATGTAATGATTAATTTTAATTAATGATGAATTAGTAATTGGATTTTAATTAATGATGAATTAGTAATTGGATTACATAACAAATTACTTTAAAATGATTTATTTCATAAAGGTATTAATTTAAATTGATTTATTGATTAATTTAAATTAATTACATTAAAATGTATTTATTTTTTAATTTTGAGTATAAATTGCACTAATTAAAGTTCTGTTTTTGTGTCCTTAGATTTATTTCACAAAATCTGATTTCATTAATTTAAAAATATAAATTGTATTTATTTCATTAAATAATTAATCAACAAATTTAAATATTGATTGTTTAATTAATCAGGCAATTTAAATATTGATTAATTAATTTACTATAATTTGATTAATTTCAATTAATTAAAACTATTAATTAAAACTAATTAAATCATGTTAACTAAAATTATTTTTATTAATTTCATTTCCTAACAAGTTATTATTTGGAATTGATTGATTTCATAAAAGAAATTGCCAAATTCTGGATAAATAAATTGTTTGATTTCATAAAATGTGTATTTATATTAACTTAAACATTCTTTTTATCATAGAAATATTTTTAAATAGCTAACTTTTCTTATATTGAATTGCATTTTTTGGATTATCTTTTAAATAGTTCATAAGATTAAATTTAATTGATGAATTTATTAATTTTGTTCATCAGCACATTAAAATTAACGAAATGTATTGCTAGTTTTAAATGCATTTAAATAAATTAATCATAACTAATGTTTTGAATTGATTTATTTTATAAAAATTGCTTTAAAATGTATTTATTTATTTATTATTGATTTCATAAAAATTTGAGGTGCTTTGTGATTATTAAGAGGAGATTGAGGGAAGAAACAGTTTGGTTTCATACGTGGCCGAGGAACGACAGATGCAATGTTTGCATTGAGTGAAGTGGTGGACAGGTAAGAGGATCTTACAAAGAAGATGCTCTTACCTGTCAATGCTACTTTTTCTAAACTATTTATAGATACTTTTCTGGAACACCCCTCTCCCTCATGGAATATAACCAAACATTTTCTTTAATTTGCTTACGTTTTTCAATGTACACTAAGGTAAAGATGTGCGGCATTCACGTAAGGACATAGAAAATACCAGAAAAATAAGCGCGCAATACGGGAAAAAGTGTAATGTTCAAATCTTACTACATAAAAAACTCCATACACCAAGCAAGGTTTAAGAGCAGAAAATATAGCCGCGAAAGGACTGTCGAATTTGTTCAATAATTATGTTAATAACCTTACATGAATTTATGTGCTCTGTAAATGGGCGCTGAAGTCAAAATAAATGAGGTAAAAGTGGGTAAGTGGAATGCGTATTAGTAAAATATGTATTGTATTACTTTTGTTTTTTTAACCTGTACTAGTGAGGTAATAGTTTGAGGTATTGAAACATCATAGGTATCAGTAAACCTAAAACGCAATGCCAGAAAACGTTTTATATACAAGTTTTACTCCATCATAAAGTACATAAGTCCATGAAGATTCCAAAGCAATTATAGTCCCGAAAATCTGTGTAGAATTTATTCAATAATGAAATGTTTATAACCCTGTAGAATGTTAAAAGGCTGTAACTATGCCATTATTCAGTCATCCAGTGGTTCTATCTAATGAAGTAATCCAATCAAAATTTGATGGGATAAAAACAGATAATTCGTGGACAAATATCTGGCGTTTTTCTTTTATGTTTTTTATAGTGAGATAAAGATGAGAAGTTTTGAGGAACGATGAAATAAAGGCCCGAAAAATCAAAACGTAATCCATTAAACTCCTTATATACAGGTCTTCCTCCATCCAGAAGAAAGTCCATACAGCTAGCAAAATTCCAGAGTGTTATAATATAACATATAACACCGAAAGAACTGTCTAATTTATTAATTTAATAGTTTTAACCATAGAGAAATTGAAAGGTCTGTAACCATGCCCCTTAATTGGACATCCATGTCTTACTCTCTAATAGAGTACAAGTCATAATATGTGTATGAGATAAAAGTGTAAAATTAGTAAAATATTTATCTATTGTTTTATTCTCTAGGCGAGGGTGTGGGGTCTTTAAGTGACAATATCATAGGTATCAGTGAAATCCAAAACCAATAATCAGAAAAAACGTTTTATAATGTCTTCCTCAGGCCTGAAAATTTCCATACATCAAGACCATTTCCGAGGTGATAATATATACATAAAGGTACTGTTCCGAATTTAATAACCATACCGAAATTTAACTGGCCGTAGCCGTGGCTATTATCCGATCATCCAGATATTGCTATCTGATGAAGTAGACAAGTCAGTGATTATATGAGATGCAAAATTAGTTAAGTGGTCACCAAATTAGTAAAATACCGTATCTGTATTTGTTTTTTTATTGTGCAATTGTGTAATAATGAGACGATGGTTTTGAGTCTTCAGGTGACAATACTATAGGTATCACGTAAATTAGTTTCCAGAGCTCATAATATAACCACGACAAAAACCGTCGAATTTAATAATTATATGGTTTTAACCGAAGTGTATGAGAAGGAATTGTATATAAAATCGTTTTCTTTTATGTTTTGTACAATGAGGAGAAGTTGTCAACAAAGTACACCAGAAAAATCAAAACGTTATCAAAGGAATTCCTTTCTATAGTGGTTTCCTCCACTTAGAAGATATCCCACAAATTAGTAAAATGTCTATGTATATAATTTTATTCTGTACTTCTGAGACGAGTGTTTAGGATCTTCAGGAGACGATATCATATATACATGCCCAATACTAGAAAAACGTTTTATATAATATACGTCTTCGTCAGTCAAGATACCCCTAGGATGATTTCCGTGTTGATAACATAGTCACAAAGGTACTGTTTCGAATTTGTTAAATAATTAGTTGGTTACATCCATACTGCAATTTAAGTGGTCAATAAATTAGTATAATGGCTATGTATATCATTTTAATTCTTTACTTCTGAAACGAGAGTTTGGGATCGTCAGTTGACAATATCACATACCCAATACCAGAAAAAAAGTTTTATATATACGTCAGTCAAGATAATATTATTCACACCTCTAGGATAATTTCGGAGGTCACAAAGGTACTACTACTTCAAATTGGTTAAATCATTAAAATGGTTATAACCATACAGATATTTAAGTGGCTATAACCATGATCATTATTCGATCATATCCAGGAGTTGCTATAATGAAGTAGTCTAATCGATGATAATATGAGTTGCAAAATTCAGGTGACAATATAATAATTATATACATGACCAATAGCACAAAAACGTTTTATGTATACGTCTTCGTTAGTCAAGATACCTCTAGGATGATTTCCGTGTTGATAACATAGCCACAAAGCTAGTGTTTTGAATTTGTTAAATTAATTACATGGTTATAACCATACTGAAAATTTAGTAGCTGCAACCATGGCCATTATCCGATCATATCCAGGAGTTGCTATGAAATGAAGTAGTCAAATCGGTGATAATATGAGATTCAAAATTAGATAAGTGGTCAACAAATTATTAAATGTCTATGTATAATAATTATTTTTATTATGTACTTCTGAGACGAGAGTCTGTGATCTCCAGGTTAAAATATCATTCATTTTTGATATACGTCTTCGTCAGTCAAGATAATATATATATACCTTTTAGAAGATTTTCCGAGGCGCTAGCATGATGACCACAAAGGTACTGCTTCATATTTGTTAAATCATTAACATGGTTATAACCATACTAAAATTTAAGTGGCTATAACCATAGTCATTATTCGATTAATATGAGATGCACAATTTGATAAGTAGTCAACAAATTAGTAAAGATTTCTATGTATAATATTTTTATTCTGTACTTCTTAGACGACCACAAAGGTACTGCTTCATATTTGTTAAATCATTAACATGATTATAACCATACTAAAATCTAAGTGGCTATAACCACAAATTAGTAACAATTCTATGTATAATATTTTTATTCTGTAGTTCTGAGACGAGAGTCTGTGATCTTCAGGTGAAAATATCATATATGCATACCCAATACCAGAAAAACGTTCTTGATATACGTCTTCGTCAGTCAAGATAATATATATACCTTTATGAAGATTTCCGAGGCGATAACATGGCCACAAAGGTACTGTTTCATATTTTAAAATTTAAATGGCTAAAACCATGACCATTATTCGATCATATCCATGAGTTGCTATCTAATAAAGTATTCAAATCGGTGATAATATGAGTTGCAAAATTCAGTGACAATATCATAATAATAATAATATATGATCAATAGCAGAAAAGCGTTTGATGTATACGTCTTCGTCAGTCCAGATACCCATAGGATGATTTCCGTGTTTTTAACATAGCCACAAAGGTAGTGTTTTGAATTTGTTAAATTAATTACATGGTTATAGGTTATAACCATACTGAAAATTAAGCGGCTGCACCCATGCCCATTATCCGATCATATCCGGGAGTTGCTATACAATGAAGTATTCAAATTCTGTACTTCTGAGACGAGAGTCTGGGATGTTCAGGTGACCACATCATATATGCATACCCAAAGCAGAACAAAAAAACACGTTTTTTAGATACGTCATCGTCAGTCAAGATAAATCTTCATACCTCTAGGATGATTTTCAGATAACATACCCACAAAGGCACTTTTTTCAAATTTGGTTAAATCATTAAAATGGTTATAACCATACATCTTTAAGTGGCTATAACCCATGACCATTATTCGAATCAAATCAATGGTTTGCTATATAATGGAAAGTTATCAAATCGATGATGAAGTTTGCAAAATTCCAAGGTACAATATCAATCTACATGACCAATAGCAGAAAAACGTTTTTATTTATACGTCTTCGTTAGTCAAGATGCCTCTATGTGATTTTCCCAGTTGATAACATATCCACGAGGTAGGTTGTTTCGAATTTGTTGAATAATTAAATGGTTATGACCAACTGAAAATTTAGTAGCTGCAACCATGGTCATTATCCGAATCATATCCAGGAGTTGTTAAATAATGTAGTAGTCACATCGGCGATATTCGGGCGAAATCTGTGATAATATGAGAATTTTCAAATTAGATAAGTTGTCAATAAATTAGTAAAATGTCTATGTATAATGTTTTTATTCTGTACTTCTGAGACGGGAGTCTGTGATCTTCAGGTGAAAATATCATATCATACCCAACACCAGAAAAACGTTTTGGATATACGTCTTCGTCAGTCAAGATAATATATATACCTTTAAGAAGATTTCCGAGGCGATAACATGGCCACAAAGGTACTATTTCATATTTATTAAATCATTAACATGGTTATAACCATGCTAAAATATAAATGGCTATAACCATGGTCATTATTCGATTAATATGAGATGCAAAATTTGATAAGTAGTCACCAAATTAGTAGAATGTCTATGTATAATATTTTTATTCTGTTTTTCTGAGACGGGAGTCTGTGAACTTCAGGTGCAAATATCATGCATACCCAATACCAGAAAAACGTTTTGGATATACGTCTTCGTCAGTCAAGATAATATATATACCTTTAAGAAGATTTCCGAGGCGATAACATGGCCAAAAATGGTACTGTTTCGTATTTGTTAAATCATTAACATGGTTATAACCATACTAAATTTTAAGGGGCTATAACCATGCTCATTATTCGATCATATCCAGGAGTTGCTATATCATGAAATAGTCAAATCGGTGATAATATGAGATGCAAACTTTGATAAGTAGTCAACAAATTAGTAAAATTGATATGTATATCATTTTCATTCTGTATTTCTGAGACGAGAGTCTGGGATGTTCAGGTGACAACATAATTTTATATGCATACCCAATACCAGAAAAACGTTTTTATATATACGTCATCGTAAGTCAATATAATATTCATACCTCTAGGATGATTTCCAAGGTGATAACATACCCACAAAGGTACTTTTTCAAATTAGTTAAATCATTAAAATGGTTATAACAATACAAATATTTAAGAGGCTATAACCATGACCATTATTCGATCATATCCAGGAGTTGCTATATAATGAAGTAGTCAAATCGGTGATGAGTTGCAAAATTCAGGTGACAATATCATATATAAATGACCAATAGCAGAAAAACGTTTTATGTATACGTCTTCGTTAGTCAAGATGCCTCTAGAATGATTTCCGTGTTGATAACATAGCCACAAATGTAGTGTTTTGAATTCCGATCATATCCAGGAGTTGTTATATAATGAAGTAGTCAAATCGGTAATAATATGAGATTCAAAATTAGATAAGTTGTCAACAAATTAGTCAAATGTCGATGTATAATATTTTTATTCTGTAGACGAAAGTGTGTGATTTTCAGGTGGAAATATTATGCATACCCAATACCAGAAAAACGTTTTGGATATACGTCTTCGTCAGTCACGATAAATAATACCTTTAAGAAGATTTCCGATGCGATAACATGGCCACAAAGGTACTGTTTCATCTTTGTTAAATCATTAACATGGTTATAACCATACAAAATTTTAAGAGGCTATAACCATGCTCATTATTATTCGATCATATCCTGGAGTTGCTATATGATGAAATAGTCAAATCGGTGATAGTATGAGATGCAAACTTTGATAAGTAGTCAACAAATTAGTAGAATGTCTATGTATAATATTTTTTATTCTGTATTTCTGAGACGGGGGTCTGTGATCTTCAGGTGCAAATATCATATATGCATACCCAACACCAGAAAAACGTTTTGGATATACGTCTTCGTCAGTCAAGAAGTTAAGATTTCCGAGGCGATAACATGGCCAAAAAGGTGCTGTTTCGTATTTGTTAAATCATTAACATGGCTATAACCATACTAAAATTTAAGCGGCTGCATCCATGGCCATTATCCGATCATATCCGGGAGTTGCTATACAATGAAGTATTCAAATTCTGTACTTTTGAGACGAGAGTTTGGGATGTTCAGGTGACAACATCATAATGCATACCCAATACCAGAAAAAAAAAACACGTTTTTTTTTATATATATATGTCATCGTCAGTCAAGATAATATTCATACCTCTAGGATGATTTCCAAGATAACATACCCACAAAGGCACTTTTTCAAATTGGTTAAATCATTAAAATGGTTATAACCATACAAATATTTAAGTGGCTATAACCATGACCATGACCACGATCATATCCAGGAGTTGCTATATAATGAAGTAGTCAAATCGGTGATGAGTTGCAAAATTCAGGTGACAATATCATATATACATGACCAATAGCAGAAGAACGTTTTATGTATACGTCTTCGTTAGTCAAGATGCCTCTAGGATGATTTCCGTGTTGATAACATATCCACAAAGGTAGTGTTCGAATTTGGTGGAATAATTAAATGGTTACACTAAACTGAAAATTAGGGCTGAAACAATGGCCAGATCCGATCATATCAAGGAGTGGTTATTTTATATAATGATAAGTAGTCACATCGGCGATATCGGCGCGAAATCGGTGATAATCTGGATTCAAAGTTGTAATAAATAGTAAAATTTGTATATGTCATGTTTTATTCTGTACTTCTGAGACGATAGTCTGTGATCTTCCAGGTGTGAAAAATATCATATGATACCAACCAGAAAAACGTTTGGGATACAAGTCTATCAGTCAAGATACTAATACCTTTAAGAAGATTTCATAGGCGGATAACATCGCCACAAAGGTACTGTTTCATATTTGTTAAATAAAACATGGTTATAACCATACTAAATTCAAGTGGCTATAACCATGGTCATATCGATTCATATCCAGGAGTTGTTCTAATGATGAAATAGTCAAATCGGTGATAAGATGCAAAATTTGATAGTTAGTCACCAAATTAGTAGAAGTCTATGTATAATATTTTTATTCGTATTCTGCGACGGGCAAGTCGTTGAACTCAGGTGCAAATCTGCATAACCAATACCAGAAAAACGTTTTTTGGATTATACGTCTTCGTCAGTCAAGCTAATATATATACCTTTAAGAAGATTTCCTAGGCGATAACATGGCCAAAAGGTACTGTTTCGTAGTGTGAAACATTACCATGGTTAATAACCATAATGAAATCAGTGGCTATAACCCATGGTCATTATCGATCATATCCAGGAGTTGCTATAATGAAGGAATTAATGAAACGGTGATAAATGAGATGAAAATTTGATAAGTTGTCAACAAATTAGGTAGAATGTGTATGTATAATATTTTTTTATTCTGTATTTCGAGAAGGGGGTCTCTGTGATCTAGGTGCAAATATCATATGTTACCCAACAACCAGATAAAACGTTTGGATAGAGTCTTCGTCAGTCAAGATAATATATATACCTTTAGATTCCGAGGCGATAACGTATATGGATATACGTATTCAACAAATTAGAAAAAACTTACTGTATATTATTTTCATTCTGTTACTTCTGAGACGAGAGAGAGTCTGGGATTATTTCAGGTGACAACATCATAATATGCATCCAATACATAAAAAAACGTTTTTTATATATAAGTTATCGTCAGTCAAGATAAATTCATACCTCTATGATGATTTCACGGTGATTAACATACCACAAGCACTTTTTCAAATAGTGAAATATTTTTAAAATGGTTTATAACCATACCATATTTAAGTGGCTTACCATGGACCATGACCACGATACATATCAGGAGTAGTTGCTATATATGAAGTAGTCAATCGGTGATGAGTTTGCAAACTTCCGGTGACAATCTCATTATATACAGACCATAGCCAGAAGAACTTTCAATATACCTTCGTTAGTCAAGATACCTCTAGGATGATTTCCGTGTTAGTGAAGATAATATATATCCTTTAAGAAGATTTCAGAGGCGATAACATGGCCAAAAGGTAGCTGTTTCAGATTTGTTAAATCATTACCAGGGTTCAACCATACTAAAATATAAGGCGCTATAACCCATGGTCATTATTCGATTAATATGAGATGCCACAATTTGCTCCAGTCAACAATGAGTAGAATGTCTATGTTATATATTTTTATTTGGATTTCTGAGACGGGAGTCAGGTGCAAATATCATATTGCATACCCAAACCAGAAAAAACTTTTTTGGATGTACGTCTCTTCAGTTCAATGATAATTATAATACCTTTAAGAGATTTTCCGAGGCGATCACAGGCGCCAATGAAGGTACTGTTCAATTTGTGAAATCATTAACTGGTTAGAACATACTAAAGGTAGGGGGCTATACATGGTCATTATCGATCATATCCAGGAGTTGCTCTATGATGAAATAGTCAAATCGGTGATAATATGAGCTGCTAACGTTGATAAGTAGTCACAAATAGTAGAATGTCTATGTATAATATTTTTTCTATTTCTGAGCCGGGGAGTCGTGATCTTCCGGTGGAAATATCATATTAATAGCCAACCAAACACCAGAAAACTTTGCATATACGCTTAGTCATCCGATAATATATATATAGATATATATATAACTTTAAGATTTCCGAGGCGCTGAACATGGGCCAAAAGGTTTGCTGGTTCGTATTTGTTTAAATCATTAACAGGTATAACATACTAAAATTTAAGGGGCTTATAACCAATGTAATTATTCGATCATATCCAGAAGTTGCTATATGATGCAATAATTCAAATCGGTGATAATATGAGATACAAAAATTGATAAGTAGTCAACAAATTAGTAAAAATTATAGGTATATCATTTTCATTCCGTACTTCTGGACGAGAGTTGAGGATGTTCAGGTGGTGACAACTTCATCTATGATACCCAATACAGAAAAAACGTTTTTATGATACGGCTTCATTCTAAGTCAAATATTTATTCATACCTCCATATGAGTTCCAAGGTGATAACTACCCACAATAGGCATTTTCTTCAAATTAGTTAAATCATTAAAATGTTACCCTACAATAGAGGTAGTTCAATCGGTGTAATATGAGATTCAAATATATAGATAGTTGTAAAAAAATAGTAAAATGTCTATATTTAAGTGGCTATAACCATAGTAATTATTCGATCATATCCAGAAGTTGCTATATAATGACGTAGTCAAATCGCGTGATGAGGAGGTGCAAAAATTCAGGTGACATATCATATATACGACCCATCGCAGAAGAACGTTTTAGTATACGTCTTCGTAGTCAAGAATGCCTCTAGGATGATTTCCGTGTGATAACATATCCACAAAGGTAGTGTTTAGAATTTGTTGAATAATTAAATTGGTTGTAACCATACTGAAAATTAGTGGATGCAAACGATGGCCATATCCGATCATATCCAGGAGTGTTTATATAATGAGGGGTTAGGTAGGCAAATCGGTGATAATATGAGATTACAAAATTAGATAAGTTGTCAACCAAATAGTAAATGTCTATATTTAAGTGGCTATAACCATGATCATTATTGATATCATATCCAGGAGTTGCTATATAATGAAGTAGTCCAAGCGGTGATGAGTTGCAAAATTCAGGTGACAATCTCATATATACGACAATAGCAGAAGAAAAGCGTTTGATGTATACGTCTTCGTTAGTCAAGATGCATCTAGGATGTTTCCGTGTTGATAACATATCACAAGGTAGTGTTTGCGAATTGTGACTCATTAACTGGTTATAACCTTAGAAAATCAGTGTTGATAACAGATCCACAAAGTAGTGTTTCGAAATGTGTTGAATATTAAATGGGTTATTAACCTTACTGAAAATTTAGTGGCTGTAACCATGGCCATTATTCCGTTCATATCCAGGAGTTGTTATATAATGAAGTAGTCCAAAATCGGTGATATTATGAGATTCAAAATTAGATAAGAGGTCAACAAATTAGCTAAGATGTTATGGTATAATATTTTTATGCTGCAGCCGAGAGTCTGGATTCAGCTGAAAATATTTGCATTACCATAAGAAAAACTTTGGGATAACGATTTCGTCAGTCACGTAATAATACTTTAAGAAGATTTCCGATGCGATAACATGGCCACAAAGGTAACTGTTCAATTTTGTTAATCATCTAACATGGTTATATCCATACTAAAATTTAAGTGGCTATAACCATGGCCATTATTGGAGCCTATCCAGGAGTTGTAATATAATGAAGTAGTCAACTCGGTGATAATTGAGATTCAAAATTAGATAAGTGGTCAACAAATTAGTTAAAATTCATGTATAATGTTTTATCTGTATTCTGAGACGAGAGTCTGTGATAATCAGGTGGAAAATATCAATAGCAATACCCAACCACCAGGATAAAACGTTTTGGATATCGTCCGTCAGTCAAGATAATATATATACTTTAAGAAGATTTCCTAGGCGATAACATGCCACCAAAGGTAGTTTATAGTTGTTAAATCATTACATGGTTATAACCCATACTAAAATATTAAGTGGCTAAACCATGGTCATATTCGATAATATGAGATGCAAATTTTGATAAGTAGTCAACAAAATGAGTGAGAATTAGACGGTCTATGTGAAATTTTTTATTCTGTATCTGAGAACGGGAGTCAGGTTGCAAAATATCATATATGCATACCCACCCAGAAAACGTTTGGATGTACGTCTTTCTTCAGTAATTATATAAATACCTTTAAGAAGATTTCCGAGGCGATAACATGGCCAAAGAAGGTCACTGTTTCAATTTGTTAATCTTAACATGGTTATAACATTCTAATTTTTTAGGGGCTAAACCCATGGTCATATCGATTTCATATCCAGAGTGGTCTATATTGAAAATAGTCAAATCCGGTGATAATATGAGAGATGCAAATTTTGATAAGTAGTCAACAAAATTAGTAGAATGTTATTGTATATATTTATTCGTATTTCTGAGGACGGGATGTCTGTGATCTTCAGGTGCAAAATACATATAATTATGCATACCCAACACCAAGAAACAATTTGCATATAGTCTTCGTCAGTCAAGATAATATATATATATTACCTTAAGATTTCCGAGGCGATAACATGGCCCAAAAAGTGTGTTTGTATTTGTTTTAAATTCATTAACATGGGTTATAACCATACTTAAAATTTAAGGGGCTATACCAATGTCATTATTCGATAATATCCAGGAGTTGCTATATGAATGAAATAATCAAATCGTGCTAATTAATAGGGGGGATCATAAGCTAAAAGGCGAAAAATAAGGTTGAGCCCTACTCAAGATACACTAAAAGACTATGAGAGGTGTTATAGGTCAATTCGAGGTGCTGAGTTCAAATCTGGGGCATGTAAAATTGACAAGTGGTGGACGTGGTTTGAAATTCTGTTTTAAAGGGACACACCCGATTTATGATATAAACATAGCTTTTTTTAATCCGATTACAAGTATGAACATCTTCAAGAAAATTCAATGTAACATAAAGGTCAGGACGTTAAAATCGTTTGTTTTTTTAAAATTTTGTATGAACATCACCGCTAAATGATTTTTAAGGGGTACTACCTGATGTAACAGCTAGTGAAAGTAAAGCACCAACTATCGTAATTCCTTAGAGGATTTTTAAGTCTAAGGTGAATGAAATGTGACAGAACCTTTTGGGATTTAAACACAATTCCTTTTTAGATTCAAATATAAATCTTTTAAAAGATTTTTATAAACAGTTTTTTTTTTTAACTCATTTAAGAGTTGATTTTTGAAATCAAAAGGACTTATTTTAAGTAAGCCCTTTAAACGGATTTAAATTTTTAAGTCCAAAAAAGGTTTTGTCACTCATTTCAGTCTCATTAGACTTAAAATAAGTCTTATAAAGGAAATAGAGAGAACTGGGTGATATTATTTGAACCGTCAACCTTTACACATGGATGGAGTGACAAACTTTGTAACAATGAAGCATCAGTTACGAATTAACATGCTAGCACTAAAAATTCTTTTCAGAAACTATTAAGTTCTACATTTGACAAGTTAAATAAGTACTTGACTCCAGTCGGTCTTTCAAGTGAGGGCAACATTTTAGTTACACGATCTTTTACCGTGCTAACAAACGAGTATGAATTTGCTATGAAAACATTTCAAGTTCATGATCTTCAGTCCAGACTTGCTCGTCGATTGTTCGTTCGAGTTGTTGACGCCACGAAAGGTTACAGGCACATAAAAGACAACCCGCGACCGCGACCCGACCTCTACCCCAACTACACAAGACCACATTTTTTCAAAATCGGCTGCTGTCTTGTTAACTTACAAAACCTAAGGCCTCAGTCACACAGTCGATTTTTTGCTCGAAAACCACTTTCCAGCTCTCCAGATGGTTGCCGATTGGCCAATTTTCGGAAAATTTGTGAAGAAGTTTTCTGTTTCATGTGTAGTTCTGCAAGGTATGGGCTGTTATGTGCAGTCGTCTGTAGTGTTACCCATTATTTGCTAGGAACCCGCTTCCAGACTGTTCAAGACTGGTGCCGATTGGCAATTTTTTTCGAAAATCGTGAGTAATTTTCCTTTTTCAGGTGTAGTTTTAGCCAAGTCTGGGACTGTCCTGTACAGTCTTCTGCAGTCTTGTGTGGTCGGGAGCACGTGGCAAATTTGAAAAAAAACCGCCACGATTTTTTCTTCCAGCTTAAAAAAAAATCGTGGCGGGTTTTGGAATCGGGAAGGTCGGCTTGAACACATGAGCGGTTTGGAAGCGGTAGCCGATGAGTTGGTGCGCATCATGAGTGGTTGTGTGCAGTTGGAAAGTGGTCGACAATGAGTCTGCTCCAAACGGGAGAGAAAATGCAAGCCAACTGGACATGTTGAATCGGCGACAAAACTCGGCGACTACAGAAGATAAGTTGCCGACTTGCAGTCTTGACAGCAACTTGTGCTGTCGTGTTAAGGTCTGCGACTGATTGAGAACTGAACAAGTGACATGCTTGATCGCCTACTGCTCGGCGATTGAGCATCTCTTGTCTTGTAATTTGAACAAGACTGCAGCCGATTTGGAAAGAAATGTGGTCTTGTGTAGTTGGGATGAGGTTGGGTCGCGTCGTAGGTTGTCTTCAAGTATATTATGGGCTAGCCTTAAGCAATCATGTCAGAATCACCAGCGGTGACCCAAATGGCAAAGCATCAAGGCAATAAATTGATCTTCCTACCGCGCCGATTGGGCTGCCGCAATTGCCCACAGCAGCAAATGCATTGAGTTGACTTGATTTCAACTCTGGAGCGGTGCCACTCATGACATAGTTTGAAGCGACAGTGCCGCTTGACTACAAGAGGCCCATGAACCAGGTACAATTAATTTAATTAAAGGATGCAACGAGAGATTTTGGAGCACCCATAAATTGTGTCATATGTAGTGATTTCATATAGATAAGACCCCCATAGATTCTTACATTGCCTTTGTGTTTACAGCAAGGACTGAAAGTAAAAACTAAGGCGATTTATTGTTAATTCAATATAAAACATAGCGTTGAATTTAGTTATTTGCTCCTATACGAAATAGGAAATTTCACAATTTTGTAACGAAGAAATACTTTTTCAGTCTGTAATCCAATTTAGAACATCGGCATATTTTGATAGAAAGCTTTTTATTATGCAAAAATCAGAATTTTCAAATTTTGGGGACACCCTGTTATTGGAAATCTCTCGTTTCACCTTTAAGACCCTATAGCTATTACAGTCTGATTAATAATTTGTTGGACAGGAACTAACACAAGCGCAGCTATGGACTGCCTAGCTCGTTCAAGTAGCATTGTACCATCGTCGTAGATAGTAGCGGCTATCGTAGCGGAAAAAAGCCAGGAGAGCAACTCGGGCTAGGACTGCGTGAGCCAGAAGGGAACATCGTACATCGTTTTTTCCGACACGTAATGGCTCGACGAATGCGCCAGAAACTCTGTGTAAGCTTGTTGCGCTTTACCCAGGTATGGTATGATCTCCTGTCCAAAGTCATTTTTAATCCGTTGTACTAGTAGCGGATGTCACCCTGAAAAATTGAAGTTTGAGATAGGGTCAATTTCTATATAGAAACGAATTCCTATCTGACTTCTGGAGTAGAATGGACATCAAGATCATCCTTGCAGGTGAGGGGAATCAGGCCGATATTAATTTTTATGTGCTCACAATTTGCTAAGTTTCTGCTGAAAATAAGGCCACAAAAATTTTTTTGTAAAAAGGGAAAGCTGACTAACTTACTATTAGGGTTGTGAAAAAAATGCTAAGATAATGAGAACTGACATCTTTTGAAATATTTCCCTTCTACATGTGATGGACAATCATTTAAAACCAAAACAAGTGCCTTGTGCAGAGCCACATTTTGCATTTTGGCCTGACAACAAGGTCCTATGTTCAATTTTACAAAATGACCAGGCTATTGCTGCAGAAAATGAAAAAGTCCCATGTCAGTAATATGCAAAAATGATATTCAAAGCTTCATTTAGACTTCATTACATAGAAGATTAAACATTTTCAGTAACTTGAGTTCAAACGTCGGGTGACATTTCAAATACTGCAGATGAGATGCACATTTAATTTCCTCAAGTATATGTATCTCTGAAAAAATGACTAATTAGTATGCGAGTAAAACAATTGAATTGCAATTTGCGGTGTGATCCTAAACAGCTGATGAAAACATGTTTCACAGGGAAGTTGTAGATAATAACTAGATTTGAAATAACAAAGACTTTATGATTTTGCTTCGAATTTTCAGTGATGTCTTCGAAAGACGAAAATGGAGATTTTACTGTAAATGCATTTTTTTTTCAAAAGGGAAGATTAAATGGAAAAGTGCCCCCTCAGACATGAATCTTTAGATCTTCTTCTTTCTAAAAAGGGGTGGCAATGTCAGTAAGTTGTGAAGATCAAACCGTAATTTTGATTCAAAGATTGGTACATTAAGGTGTCAACAGTGTCATTTAAATGATGGTGGGTCCACTGGGCACAATTTTTGTGCCAGAGAGGAAAAAACAAGGAATTTATAATGTCTAATTTTAGACTATTTCTTTGTTTATGGATTTAAATTTTACACAGAATGATAAATAAACATTCAAATATATAAGCTATAACCTTTCCCCTAGCCTACAAACTGAATTTAGAATGCCAAGAAATTGTTCAAACTTTATGCCCTTGTGGAGCATTCCACACAATTTGGAGTGCCATTTTGACATCCCTAGTACTAGCTAGGCTAGCTTACTACTATGTACTAAGCTTAGCCTGCACTGAGTCTGGCCGTTAGATAACAGGATTTGCCAGTCCATCTGTACTGTACTGGGCCATGACTGTAGTGTAGGACTATATAGTACTCCCATCGACTGCGAGTCTGCATCCAACTAACAGTAACAGTAACACAGTCACAGGCTATAATAATAGTAGTATAATGGGATATTCTGCGAACACCAAGTACCCCACGAATTCGGCAACGTTAACGGAATATTAATAAACCACAATATTATTCATTGTGTTGACCGAATACTAAGCTAAGTCTACATCCTTCCCCATCATCAATGTAATGAATGAATGACAACGTATACTCACACTGGACTGGTTGCAGTGAGAGTGCTAAAATAAAAGTAAAATATTCTTTCTTCTTGTCTAATGTTGAGTGAAGTTTACCGACAACAGCAGAGTTTGCTTTACACGAAGTTGATTGTGAAACCGTTGAACGACTTCTTCAAGAGACTAGCGATCGACGAAAATCATAAAATTTAACCACCATGGTCATAAACCACTTTTTGCTCATTGCAATTACCGCTCGGGCTCGGCAATGGGCGACGAGCTAAATATACTAGTTCATCTCTGTAACAAAACATCCACTACTTTTTTTTTTTTTTTTTTTTTTTTTTTTTTTTTTTTTTTTTTTTTTTTTTTTTTTTTTTTTTTTTTTTTTTTTTTTTTTTTTTTTTTTTTTTTTTTTTTTTTTTTTTTTTTTTTTTTTTTTTTTTTTTTTTTTTTTTTTTATATGCCAAAAGGTGTAGAGGTCTGTTTGGTAGATTAAATGTAATTGATATGGCCAAGTGAGTCGATTTTAGCGGATATGTCGCCATTGGTCTAACGTATATTTCGCAACCTTTAAATCCCAACTTCAGTAACGAAACATTAATGACCTTCGCCGCCTGATCGGGGACTGGCACTTGTGCACTGTGTTCCACGAGCTCGTACAACGCATGCGCAAAAGCTCAGGATAGATGTGTTGGTGTTGCCCGGTCGTATCAGCCCCGTTACTAATCGAAATACGTCCCACCCCCCTTGATAAACGATGTCACGTTATCTATAGATGAGTTGACATGTGACGTCAACGCCCGGCAACGAACAAAGCACTGCCCGGCAGTATGCGTAAGCATCTGCAGGGCTTGTGCTTTTAAAATTCGCGCTCAATCAGGCGTGATAAGACTATTGAATGCTGTAACTGTATGGGCATATTCTTCGCACCTCTAACATGTCAGTAGACCAGGTGCTAACTTGTGTTTGTAAGCATTGATGTCACCTTATCTATAGGTTTCTAATTCTAAAGACTGATGCGAATGATACGTATTCATTGCACATACGACCAATTGTGCCAATTTAATTACCGTCATAACAATATGGTGGTAGCTCATCACTGTAATCATAACAATCTGCATACCCATCGCACAGATCTTCAGCTGGTATGCACGATCCGGTCCTACACCGGAATTGACCAAATCCACACTCTGGAAATGCTATTGAATCAAATTAGAACAATATTGATAACGTAATAAGTCAATATTAAAATGTTACTGTTAAATAAAATTGATATTTTTCAAAAGCAAATCATTGTGAAACCATTTATTCTCAACATCACTGATAAAGCTTAGCTGTTTCCATCCATATGATCTCTGTCGGTCATTGTATTTCTCTAGACCTCAAGCCTTAGTGGCTCATAATTATAGGTTAATAACTGCGCATTTACTTCTTGTGAGAAAAGGAGCGAGTGTATTAGACAAGGGCATTGCGCAAGTGCATTGATTTGTCCCATTTTCGAGTAAAAGTAATTAAGGTGCAGTTATTAACCTAATTCCTACACGACAGAAAACAAAAGAATTTGCATTAATTAGTGATAAACCGTTGTTAACAAAATTTAATTTACCATGGAAATTAAAAATAAATTACCAACTGTGGAAATAAATCAGTTCTGCGCGACAAACACACGCGTTCGAAAGCACCTTACGCAGTAACGGAGCGCAACGGGACATTCTCAATCCACTCGCGGTACATTCGCGTATTTTGTTAACCACTTCACTGATTTGCTGCTGTATATGCATATTAATACGCAGAGTGTACGAATTTTGATCAATCATATCACCTGGGTCATCCCATTTGTTTGATGAATTTTCATTAAATATACTTATTTTATTAAATATGTGTAATATAGGTTTTCCCGAACGATTTCGCACAATGTGCATAATGATTTACAAAATGCGTATTCGATTTCGTGCGAAATGGAATGAACGTTCCCAATTCCGTTTTCCATTTTAGCAATTGATAATTCAATATCCTTAAAGTCGTATGAATAAACACTCAATTCAGTATATTGGTTATTCTTATTCGAACGAATTTGAACGACCAATCACAATCATTTTTCCTTTTAATTTCTGTTCATTCGAATTTGCAAGATGTGCAACCGATTTCAGCCGCAATGTGTTTTCATATTCAGTCATACCTCTCTCGATGCTTTCGTAGGGAGCGTACAGTGTAAAATATTGTCAATTTCACAGTATCTTACTGCCAGCAATTCTGCCAAAAATTATCATAAAAATTACAGTATACTGTAAATTTAAATCAATCAAAATACTTAAAAACATATGCATTTGGTGAGTAATTACAGCGATTGTGACGGTGCAGAGAAAAAAAAATGCACTGACGAACACTCTAACTTAGTAAGACAACAACAAATATCAATCATTTTTTTCACAATGCATATAATGTAAAAATTACAGTTTGTTGTAAAAATGTATCACATGTAAAATATGCGGTAAATTTAAATGGAAACCTGTAAAAGACGTATATGGGATTTTTTTTATTTTCCTGTAAAATTGTACTTCTCGTAAATGTTGATAGTCTTTAAAATTGGAATAAGAGCTCCACTTTTAAATTTGTTCATAATAAGCGTGGAAAATTGGACGTGGCAGTATTTTGTATTTCAAATTTTATACTGTCATTTTCTATGCCTTTTTTCAGTATTTTACTCTAAATTGCACTGTGTTTTTACACTGTAGGGAGATCATTGGTGGATAGACAGTGGAGCTCCTAAAATAAGAAAGAACTTTAGAAATATACTAGATATATATAAATAAACACTTAAACTAAAAAGTCGCGCGCGCACACATACATATACACACACATGGGAATTTTCAAGACCGTTTCATTGGTTCGATTTATTATTGATTGTCCAATTTGTAATTTCAAATGATTATAAATGAAAAAGAATATTCGACTTAGTCAATTCACAATGACCCCATTGATATACCGCTAAATATACTCCCCGCCTAAAAAAAAAATCCGAAACGATGTTGAAATGGCCATTAACGTGCTCAAACTTCTTTCAAATGAACGCGCCAAGCCAGCTGGATAATCTCTCAACTTTCCACATCATGCTTCTTATCAATCATTTACGGACACAGGTCAATTAATCCCACCACATATTACGCGAACAACGCTCCTGGCATTTCTTAGTAAATTCCCCTACATACCTACATACTTTTTAATACAGTATTTATAGCGTTCGGATTTTTTAGGGCGGGAGTATATATAGAATTGCACATACCTTAAAATCGGCACGCATACATCAAACCGAAAAGCCTACTCATGTTGTTTGTAATCACAAAATGAGCTGTATATCATTTCACTTATTTGAATGAGAAAAAATGAAATCGAGTGTTAGCTTTGGTGTTATGTCTGGGTTGGCCGCTTGTTTTGTGTTCTGATGAGGGGAGATTGGGTTGTGGGGCCAGGATAAGCGAGAGAAGCGCCCTCAATAGATGTAACTAGGCTGATGAAGTGTCATTTTGCGATATTGCCATGTATCATAAGACATCCGTTTTTCATGAGGAATCCATCCTTTCCTTAATAGAGCCATAACAAGCTAAAAAGATGAAAATTACCTATGCCAACATGTTAAGGTAGGTTAGAGTTCTAGAAGTAGCAAACCCCATAACTATAAATAATTCATACTACTGTCAAAAGCTCACTTGAGATTTATATTCATGATATTATTCAACAGGTCGTGCGTTGATGATCATAGTGTTACGTATAACAGAAGTGGTCATTTGGTTTCACAGCTCAGGGAAAATCTTTTGGAACTTTACACATACTAATTCTTGTGCAAAGTTTTTGTTCATGATTAACAATACAAGTGAGTTCTGGTATACAGTGTACTTTGTTCTGGTAGAGTAAGCACAAATCTATTATGCTTTTGAATATATTCACTATGTCTAATACACTTCTAGTGCAACCAGTGTATTGTTGATTATCCATTGTTGTTCAGTGCATTATATCTACGATCAATCTCCAGTAAGGTTAAATCTGAAACAGAGAGCACAATTATAAACCCTGACGCCAAACAAAAGATTCTAGAGAACCTTGCACGCGAAACAAAAGAATCTTGATAATTTGTGCACTCCGTCTTCTCGTGACTTCAGACCACCCTCTAGAAACACGAGACTGATTCTTAAAAACAAAGCTCTGAACAACAATGGATAATCAATATACAACATTTCTCAACCATGTCCATCAAGCATCGTTAATGGTGGTTGACAAAGTTATCTAATGTGGGAAAATGGCGTGCTTGAGTGACCTTTTTCATTCCCATTTTTTCTCCGGACCTCTATATATATTTTTTTTTTCAATTCAAATGAAAACTATGAGTTGATAAAGGCAGTTCTAAGTAGCCTAATTTTGTCTGTATCAAATTAAAAAACCGAACTTTTTTCAATTGAAATTGAAATCTGTACCTATCAGCGTGAAAAACATATTCTTTAAAATAAATTTAATCACCATAAAAACCCTCTCTAGTATATCAACCTAAAATAGGTTCTTCTGTATGAAAACGCAGATGTTCAAAAACTTTGTTTATTAGTCGAAATTTTTTTTTCGAAAAGTTTATCATTCATTCATGATAATGGATTACTGTTGAAACCATAATTCACAAATATTTCAATACACTAACTCAGTTTTCAATTAAACCTCCGGAGTTCGGTTTATTATTTGAAAACTGATTTTAGTCACTCTTTATTTATCAAATTAAAGTTTTTTCAACTCGATATGAAAAAATGGGTTTAAGGCTTCTCACTTGCAAATCGATATTTTGTGAGTTTCTAATTACAATTTCTGATATTTTTGTGATTTAGAAATATAAAATAACACAAACCCAAAATCTAAACTAACCAAAGAAATTTATCGGAAACGTGACGCTTTAATAAAAAAACAAAGTTACAATTTTGAATTTAAAAGATATATTCATTTTTATAGCTGAGCAAAATAAATTTAAAAAATCTCGCAATAACTCAAACATGTCATTTAAAACCTTGTAATATTCTCAGTTCAAAATGGCCCTCTGACAACCTCAGATATAAACTTGAAGAACAGTATGGTTTTCATGAATGATGACAACTTTTCAGTCATTAGCTTGTCCTCGATACACTAGTTTTTCATAAAAACAACTTTGTCACCTAAAACTAAATTTCATTGAAACAAAGCTTCTGTTAAATACTCCGAATTTCACGAAAAACATAAGTGAAAATTAATTATGACAAAAAAAAAAATGTGTTACGAATATGAGGATTTAGCCTGGCCTACATGCATACCTAAATACTTACCTGTAAACAATTCAGTGCAATTTACAGGAACATAACTGTAAAAAAACTTCCCAAAACTTAAAGTATTTGGCTGTATTTGAAAATACAGAAAATACTGTAATTTTATGTCAATTTTCCAGGCCATAATGACAAAATCTAAAAGTGAAGACTTATTCGAAATTTAAAATGAGTAACAACATCATTATTCACCACTAATGAATTTTTCAATTATACCGTTAAGTATACTAAAATATCAGGGAAAAATACTGTAAATTTTACAGGAAAATCCCTTGCGGCAATTTCGCCAACAAAACCCCGTCAAATATAGCTTTTAACAGGTTTTTCATTCAATTTACTGTATATTATACAGTTTGATGTAAACATTTACAACAACTGATTTTAACAGTATATGCACTGTAAACATTGTGGATGGTATGGGCCTACTAAGTTGGGGTGTTCGTCAGTTGCTTTTTTTATTCTCACACATTCACAATCTCTGTATATAGCGCACCAAATATATATGTTTTAAGCGTTTTGATTAAATTAATATTTACATACACTGTAAATTTTACGGTAATTTGTTGTTGGCAGAATTGCTGCCAGTATTTTACTGTAAATGTACAGTATTTTTTAGCAGTGTACTAGCTGTTGCCACGTATAGCCCGCACCCATCGAACAGGTGTCGTAGCCGAGGGGGGGGGGGGCAGGGGGTCGGGGGATCTTTCCCCCCTCTTGCCCCCCTGAAAAATTATTGATTTTCTGCACATGTGCAATACAGAGAAAAGAACATAGGCCTATGCATTATCCATAATAACAAATTTTTAATATATGCTAATTGGCGGATTAATGGCGCATAAGGTACCGTACGTATTGTAGATGTATAAAATATAGAAATGACAATTGTACGCACGCCCGGGGGAAGGTACATTAAGTTGACTTTAGGCTGGGTTTACTTTCATTTGAACAGGATTGCGCTACTCGCAAACAAGTCTCACTAATTACTGGCACAATAGCTTGTAACATGATCCACCAAGCCTTTGTAATTACGAGGGAGTCACCATGCACGCCATCATAGGCTTTGTCACAACCCTCAATGCTGTTGTTTGTGATACATTCCTATTTACAATAACGGGATGAAGTTAGTAATTCTGCCACCACATCCATCAACAGGCAATTTATTCGCGTTGAGGCTTCCGAAGTCATATTGGGTGTTGGCACAATATAAAAATGATTTTGAACTACCCAATTTTATAGGCCGTGTGGACATGTGTGTATGTACATACACACTAAGTACTATGCCTAAAGATGCAGAACCACATAGCCTTTAATTGGAGACAACCAACTTAAGTACGAATATCCCCTAGCTTTTTTTACTAACTGGAAATCTGGTCAATATTCTCTGTTGGTCTGTCCATATATAAACGCCATGGTCTTGTACACCTCTGTCCACCTCTTCGCAAGCTCAAATGAGCTCATTACCTGTAAACACCACGGGTTTTTAAATGGGGATGTGTAGTGATGGAAACCCATCAACAACAATAATAATCCTTACCACTGCGACAATTGATTGATAAGGGTGATTGAGTTAGAAGGCCAATTGATGGCCGGTGTTTTTAATTCTTGAAGTTTTAGGTATTTTTGGGGGATTGTTTTCCTTAATTTTAACCATATTCATATATTACTTATATTTGAAAAAACCCTTATAAATGCAGCATGCTAAGTGTATGACGGATTTTAACTGAGCTGCGTGAATTTGTTAGATAATTGGTCTGGCATCAGTTTGTGCACTGTTCGTCTCGAACTACCCTCTCGACGAACAGTGCACAAACTGATGCCCAGACCCAATTATCTTACATAATTCACTTAGCTACGTCAATTATCCTTTACATAAACCTCATTAACATGGTGCAGTTCACTAGCTTTCTTCACCATTGCATTTTCGCAAAATCACCCTCTGTTTCTTAGTGCATGATTTATGATACCCAGAACATGCATGGTCATCTGTTGTTAACAGGTGCACATCCAAGGCTACTGAACTCAGCCCTTGGTAGATTAGCAGCCTTGCCTCATAGTGATTGGGGAGGTCAAACATGAATGATTGAATGTTATATAGCTCTTATTTTCTATTTTATGCACCCTCGATGGCGAATTGTTTAAAATAACCCCCCCCCAAGAACGGGAAAGAGAAATGCTGATGTCTATTGAAAATATCTATCTACCCTGTAAGTGGCTTTCCCGTTCTGGGGGGGAGGGGGGGGGGAGGGGGTTGTATAATAAAAATTCGATTTCCCATTGAAGCCTACACTTCAAATTTCCTCTAAAAGTGGCCATTTCTTAAAAATATGAACATTTCATGTTTTCCAAAGTTCGGGTCAGAAAACTTAAAGGTCCATGCCCGATCGCTAATAGGCCTCGTCCCCAGAAGCCCAGATTTTTTACCGGAAGTGGTCAACGTTTTGGTATCAGAAGACATCTCTATTTTTTCTCATTTACCCTGTGAAATCTTAGAGCCAAAGGAATGTTTGGTTTGGAATATGATCGAGAATGGTGCCCTCTTTTGGTCGACCAATATTAATTTTACACAGTACTCTATGGGGCTTACAAAATCACGTGTTTAGCTCTCACATCAAAACGGATTGAAATATCGGCGCGAAACTTTACAGATGGGGTTTTGGAGTGAAGGCCAATCTTTTAGATGAAAACTTCATATCCTTAATCGGGCCATCCCCCTTTAACATTTAAAGTTATATGATTTGTAAAATGGGTAACAGATAACGCAATTTCAAAACTGAGGGCGCTTCTCTCTGCTTATTCTGCCAGGTCCTTTGAAACCAGGATATGCGTCATTCTAAAAAATACGCGAAATGGAATTTTGATTTTACAAATACCATGCACATTTTCCGAAATTGTCCGGGAAAACCTTATATTACATAGTTCTTGAGTTACTAAAGCAAAATAACAGACTATCTGGGACATAATCGTGGTTATCATATGTGTTTTAAATGATGTAGTCCACTTTGATAATGTTTAAAACTAGAATATTTAGAGATTTGATGGCACCTCTGTGTAGATGTTTAAAACTAGAATATTTAGAGCTTCGATGGCTAGAGATGTTTATGAATTAAACACCGGTGCGTATATAGGATTTAAACCAGTTTAGATACGAAAACAAGAAAAAACGTCCAATTTCAAAAACGTTTTTACAATGTGTGGTCTACTTCCAAAATAACTTCATTCTGGAAAAATCCTGTCCTTCTTGACAATGCATTTCTGAAGGTGTTCAATAACTATAGTTCCAAGACTAGCAAATTGTACACTCAGCAAGTTATAATTCGATATGACAGCAAAATTTCATTAATGTATGATTTTTTTGGGTGGGGGGGGGTGAATGACTTTAGCAAATTACCGACAACCTGAGAGATATTGTGATCGCGGTTATCATTTGCCATGAAGAACGTACTAGATTTATGTTTTATGGGGTATTCTAATGTTTTATGGAGAGCGCGCGTTTGGTCTAGTGGAAAAATGAAGGACTCATAATCATTAGATCGTTAAAATGATGAGTAAAATCGTGAGTTCGAGCCCCACTGTGGTCAAAGTGTTTGTGTCCCTGGGTAAGATACTTAATCTCAATTGCCTCGTCTAACCAAGCGAAATCGCGGGAGCTGCTATGGGGAATCTTACAATCTAACTGCTGGTAGACATGCTTAACACGCGCCACAAGCCGCCACCTAAAGATGAAGCGAAATGACTTTGACGATTTCTTGAAGGCGGGGTAATAATAATTTGGCAACCCGCGCTTTGAGCTGTTTACGGGGATTAAATATATAAAATTGTATTATTATTATTAGTCTTTTATTGTAAGAACTGTTGCATATTTGGCTTACGACAGAGGGTTCCACCGGTGCATCCTACGGTTTCAAGGCAGTCAGAATTCCCACTTGAAATGCAGGCTGTAAAAGAAAAACACACAAACTTATCAGTATACCATGACCAACAGGAGGTATTGTGTTCTTCCCACAATGCCCATCTTCCGTGACAATTTTGCACTGGTTGTCACATGAATTGATAGTGACAAAAAAGCTACCTAATGAACAGAATCATCCAATCTTGCAAGTTAAGTACTTTTGTTCACTATAAATTCATGTGACAACCAGTTTGCAAAAATTGTATTGGAAGAAATGCATGTGGAGAAGAAACCATATGTAAAGCAGAGGAACCTGATCTATCAAGGTACATATTAACAAAACAGCGATTCAAGTATAAAATTTAACAAATTGATACTTACATTCTGTAATGTATCTGGTGTACCTGATGCTATCCCGATATTTGGAGACCCTCCCGTAAACATTGTTTGTGGTAAAGCTGAAGTCCCCATGATACTATGCCGACGATATGCCAACGATCATCGTCACCCAAACACATTAAACCCGAACCACTATCTCCCTGATTCAAAATCACAAATATATATATCAGTGAGCGATGTACAATTTCAACGTCAGAACGTGGTATCGGTCGTTTGCTCAGGGTTGGTACATTTTGTGACCCCACTTTTGCTGCTCCCAGTTGAATTCAGCAGCCTTGACGGAATAAAGTGCAGGGGATACTGTTCTTTATTCCGTCAAGGCTGCTGAATTCAACTGGGAGCAGAAAAAGTGTGGTCACAAATGTACCAACCCGTTTGCTCAAAGGATTCAGAGCTTTCTCAAGAGGCTTTAAACGTGTTTTTTAGCATTAAAAGAAGCTTTTGTTTTGATTTTATAGTCTGTTCAGATTACAATAAACTAGAACGACATGTAAATATATTTACATCCAAATCGAATGAACCAGTAAGGGCCAGCCTTGAAGAAGAGTCCAAGCGTTTAGATCGTCGTGTTTGTGCAAAAAAACTCATAAGTGCAATAGCTGCCATTTGACAGAAATTCCTATCAAACATACTATTATGCCAAGTCTGGTCAGTGGCTCTTGAAATGGTTCTACAGGAGACACAATCACATGGAGAATCATTTCAAGAGCCACTGACTCAAGGAAGGATAAAATGAGACCTATTCTCGTACATGGCAGCACACAAATGTATCACTACCTTCTTGCAATCACACCACGAGATATTTTCTCCTTTATTACCTTAAGACAATGTCAGACTAGTGATCCCACTGATCTCTATACAATGGATTGGAAACCTGGGCTTCGTAATTGAGACACTGACGGCCACATTAGTCATCCAAAAAGAGCCCAAGCAGGTGGTTAAGAGCAGGTGTGAAAGTAATCATAGTCCGGCAGGTATCATAGTCCGGGCACCATAGACGACAAGGAAAAGCGTGAAACTAATGTTGCGTGAAGAGTCAACTGAATCGATTGCCTATATCTCCTGCTACACCTGTCATTTACACATGTGTGCGAAATAACAGACTACAGAATCAAGCCAATCCAGTGAGCTCATGAAAGTTGCGCGCGTATGGGATGACATGTCTCTAAAACGGGCACCCGGGATACAACTTCTGTTAAACAGGTGTCTCTGGAATGCTATTGTGTTCGCTAGACCAAGATGTCCGCCGGTTACTTCATTCATCTAATATGCAATTACTGTTGCGTAGCCAATCCATTTTATAGAGATCAGTATAAGTGAATAGGATACCCATATTTGTAATGCACAATGATTTTTGTTGATTTTTGCGATTATGATTTAACAAATCACTGACAGTGTTTTAAATCCTTCTGTATTGAGCCAGCGTTGCACTCTTTATGTAGCAGCGCTATATAAACACGCACTTGTGTATTAAGGCAATGCTGAGCAATAACAATCTTAAAAAGAAAAGCTAAACATTTTATTTTTAACATGTTCAAAGTTATTTTGTCCTAAATTTATTTAGCGAAGGCCGTGAATATTTAGGGTTGGGATTTATTCCGTTTTATGTAAAATTACGATATAGGTCTACATTATGCATTTACACTCTCCGTTAAGGTTATATGAGGTAATTTTCAACCGGCGATAATTAAACATTTTGGCTTTTCTTTTAAAGATTCATCTCGCTGCCAATGCTGAAGTCAAGATAAAAAGTTGAAAATAGCTGTTACAAAGCTGAAAGTCAATAACCAACAATCAGCACAGATGTTTCCGTTTCGTTTCAATGGAAATGCATGTGAGTCAAACTAATGAAACTTATGACTGGTAGGACGGAGGTTGCCGGTTCGAGTCCGGCCAAGCGCACCTGTTTTTTTCCAACACGTTCATGCGTTGGCCATCTTCAGGGAATAATTTAATAAATATTCATTCTTGTCTACCTGGAGAACTAAGTAGTTAAAATTTCAAAAACAAATATAAATACCGTATATGTATACCGTATATAAACACCTATAGATATATATCTATTGCTCCTTTTACAACCCTTGCTTGTAAGCTTAATTGGTATGAGCGCCATGCTATATATGGAGGTTGCCGGTTCGAGTCCGGCCAAGCACACATGTTTTTTTTTCAACACTTGCGTGCGTTGGTCATCTTCAGGGAAAGATGAATAAAATATTCATCCTCTACCTGGAGAACTAAGTAGTTAAAATTTCAAAAACAATATTTCTGTGAATGGTAAAACTCAAAATTCTCTATTTGTCACAATTTTGTTTTGTATACAGTAATTATAATCGGAGAACCCCGATTCTAATTCAACGACTGCTGAAAACGCCCTCCAAAATGAAATGACTACATCAGGGGGGGTAGGACATGCCAACCTAACAGCAACGGCAAATTCAAAACGGCATGAACTTCAGACGTAACCCGAGTGCTAGTCTGTTTCAAAGACTTAACAGTAGGAGGGCGATCTTACGCATATCGAACGGTTACACACAGACTTGACTAAAGACTAGCCCTGGTCACGAATATTTAAACCTTAAATGACCGTTATTGGAAATTACACTATTTTGCAGCGGGGTTAATCCACTAACCCCGACGGATTTTGATACCAATAATTTTTTCTAAATTTATCATGATATTACTAAGATCTTTTGAACAAAGGTTTAAGAGATGATTTTTTTAATGTCACTGGGACCGAGACTGCATAGTAAATGCACGTAGCAGTTCCACAAATTACCGTTTGGAAATCCCCAATGCCCAAATCGAGCAGATCGTGTCCGACCCCCCCTGTACATGTACCCATCCAGCATTGGTTCGTGGGCCCCCTTGGGGTTCACGTGGGCTACGTGGGCACGGGGATTACACGGGCTTCCCAAATGGGGCCAATTCAAGTTTTCAATGGGTCACTGACCGGGTCACTGATGGGCTTTCTTTGCGTGGGCTTTCAGTGGGCTTCCTATATGAGACCATTTGGGGTTTAATATGTGTTCTGAATAGGTTTCCAAGATGAGGCCATAGAGGGTTTTGATTGGTGGTTAAATTGTTTTATCGATGTAAGACCGATTTATATCGCTGGGCCTATTTTGCACCCATAAATACCAAAATTATTGTTGTCGCTATATCCCAGTTGAGATCTGTCTTCAAGGACCCATTGGGACCCATCCTAGTCAGCAACACACCTATTGGTCCAATATTGATGTTACATTGACCCAACATATTAAAATAACTGGCTGGGCATATTTGCTCATGCGAGGATGGTCATTTTCAGGGCTGCCCACTTTGAGCCCAGTTGTGGGTAAAATATGTGTTATTATCCGTTATTTTGTATCAAATAATTATCTAACTTCTTTAATATGTTGACTAAACTCATCCCTGTCGATACGAAGGCCATTACATAAAAGTTTAATAATTTTAACTTCAATAATCCTTTGTTAGTAAGTGGCCAACTGTATAGAGCATTAGACTTAGGGACCTTATTTGTAATCATGCTAATATAATATGAGATTGTAAATGATGCCTCATGAATTGCTGGACTTAAACAATAACCAATAAAACAGCCACTCATTTTTTATCCATCTGAGACTAATTAAAGCGATAAGCAGCGATAATGTGAGAGAATAAAAAAGTGTGGAAATGTGCATTTTGTTACGCTTAGAAATTCATGATATATGTGTACAATTATATAAATGTTTAGTGTAGAAAAAAAAACACCCAAATAGTGAAAATATGAAGTGTTTTCGGATATTGGTCAACGTCTCCCGTAAATAGACATTACAGCGATGGCGTCTCAAAAATATGACTAACAAAACTTCTTCTTCTTCTTCGTGTCCGCCATAGTCATAGCATGGCTTGTAGTGGGTCCGGGATTATTCAACTGAGTAAGCCGATCGGGCCGCGGTATCCATGATACGGACGCTCCTTAACATGGCCGATGCATGTTGAGACTGGGGGCGGATTGGATTATTTGATATTTGTATATATTATACTATATCACAATCGGTGCACGTAGCCAAATTACAGGAAAATATTTTTTTTAGACAAAATTAAAATAACATCAAATTGCACAATCCTAAGAAAATTTACAACTGACATAAAAATTAACAAAATATTGCCTGGTTTAAAAAAATAATATTTAAACAAAATAAAAGAGCCCATGGACAAGCATAAAAGTGGTATAATGTATGCATGATAATGGAATGTTTACGTATGATGGCATGAGTGCTGCAACAAAATCAATACACGATGCGAGTTGAAAGATTACATGCATAGGTGCATTACAAGCTCGAGATATAAAAAAGGGCACCACCAATAACAAATGCAGCATGGCATAAATGGCACCATACCCCAACTCACACATCCTCCTGTTACGGCAGCAACTAAAATAGGAATAAAAAATAATTATGTTGAATTTAAAAGGTTCACAAAATATGAATGGGGCTCTGTTGAAAGCGCTTGGTTTTATGGCGCAGTTGTGAAAAATTGTCCCCATTTCTAAGATTTCTGCCATGATGACTTCCAGAAGGGGCATTAAATGCTTGGTTCTCTCATTATCAACTGAACCGGAAGCAAACTTTCTACAGTGATCAACCCTTCTGGCATGGAAAGAACTAGCCCACAGAAGTCGGAGTGAATCACAAAACATGAATTATATTGAAACACAAAATGGTTTTACAAGCTCTAATTTGGATTTTTAAGTCATTGACTGTTTGGCTGTTAAACCAGAGTGCCACACCACATCGCCGTACTCAATGATTGGTCTGACAAAGCTTTTATACACAGTTAAGAAGCTCAATCATTATCAAAACCAATTTCTTGACAGACCGGGTTGTGTGGGGCGCCAGCTGCAGCATGATAACCTTGCTTAGCTTTTTTGAGATCATGCTGTGCAACTTGGGGAACCCATTTAAGGTCACACTGCACCTAGGCCTAATACCTTGAGCCTTGTGACATAGGGGCAAAGCTTTTCAGTACCAATCCATTATTTCGCATGCAGTGGAATTCCCCTTTCTTAAACCATATTTCCAGGGCCTGACATTTAGAAGATTTAATTTCATTGATTGTCTTTGGCCATCAGGAAACTCGTTAACAATCATTTTTGCAACTCACCAATCTCAAAAATCTTCCTATTCGCCTGCAAATGTTAGGATCGTCAACGTACTTCCGATTGAGACTTGGCTTTATTTATTGGCCGCATTATTGATGACAATTTGGAAGCCAATAGGTCCAAATTTTGTACTTGCTGTACACAAGCACCAAGGAGACTTATCGAAAGATCACCATTATCTCTAACACATTTGCTGCAATGGTCAAGAAAGTCCAACCCAAGGAATATATTTCTATTGACAACCCATTTCGATGATCTTATCAATTACACAGTGTGGTTAACAAGGTCAAAGCTTTGTAAAAATCAGTTACACCACAGTACCCAACATTGTTACTTTTCTTTCATCACCGACTGGATAAAGTGAATAAGATCAATTTAAATGAATTGTTGAACCCCTGGAACATTGTACCAAATTGTTTTTATCAATAATCAAATCACTGATAAAGCGTAAGTACCCATTTAGAGACAAAGCCTTCAGCAATTTGGCAAAGATCATGTTAACGAGACATGTCGTAATTTATCGATTCGCGCATGGTCGTCTGTTTAGTTATAGGACAATTATCGCCTTTCTTTCCACTGATGGGAACATCACCTCCTTAAAAGAACCATTAAGAATAACAGTGAAGGCACGCTAATTCTCATAGGTTAAATTTCTTTCGATCAATCTTGTGAACTCCATCAGGGCCACTTGATTTGTTAGGGTGATTTTTCTGAGTTCATTATAACCCTCCCACGATTCAAATGAGGTGGTGGGTCTTCAGCAGGCAAATATGCAGGCAGCTCGTTAAAATTAAGAGTGGACATGGGCTGAAACATCGGCAAACATATTGTTAATGTAATTCGCCTGCCAAAAACCATCACTGTCATCAATGCCAGGAATTCTTATCTTGATTTCCAGTTTTACCTGTGTTTGTATTTTTCTAACTCTTGATACCATTTACGAGGTTGCGATTTCTGAAGTTTCATAACTCTGTTTGCATGATAAAGAGTTTTGCTTTATCAAATACAAATTTTTACCCTGGTTAAGACATACGCCTCACTCTATTATTAGTATGAACAGCTTTTTGGCGATCCATGGTTTTATCTTCAACATGAAGTAAAATACTTATTAATACCATACTCTAAAGCCAAAATGCAATCAGTTTCAGCTGGGTGTTAGCACACTCTAAAACCTCGTGCCAATTAGACCTTGAATCCAACCGCCAAACTTTATTCAAATACCCTCACATCATCCAGTCTAAGTCGCCCGTCACCGTCGGGAAATCGACGAGTTGGTGTAAATTACTGCCTCTCAACACGTAATCAACATTCATCTATCAAGTCACCTATGATCAAATTACCGATGTCTGGGTATTAGTTGCTCTGAGAGAAACATACTCGTTAGACAAATGATCAGTCATAGATTTTTGTTGTGGCGTTTTGTTGTAATATAAACTGCACACACAACAATTGCTGAACCGTCCGAAGTGGCATCTTTTTTGGCCTTACTTAAATACCCAGATACACTCTAATTCTTCAGGAACTGATATGTTCAACTCTGGTTGCCGGTGTTCATCATTTACATAACAAATCGACTCCCACCACCACTCTTTTCTGCCATGAACATCCAGTTTACGGCGTAGAAAAAGTTAAATCTGGGAATGGACAGCTTATCCTCAGTCATGCTACGCTTGAACGATGTTTCGGTCCACAACGGCAATTCAACATTATTTTGTTTACAACAATAGTAATGTCATCAAATTGTTGCCCAGGACTGAGCATTTTCCATCAGACGACAGAAGTTACATTTTCTGCATATGATCATCCTGTTGTGCGTTGATAAAACAAGTTAGATAGAAGGTGTGAAATCAGACATTTGGGTTGAAATTGTGGGATATTTACCAAAGTCCTTCGCCTGTAATCGTGGCAATAGCATTATTACTAACACAAATCTTCTTGATGACCCAACAGGGATACGTTGATGTATGTGTGGGAGCCTCCTCTTCTGCCTCTACTAGCACGGCTAATGAATGCCAAGCTGTTGAGTGTGATTTTAAATCCCGAAAGGAAGTGATACTGAGTCCACCGTAAAAGTTCATCTCTACTGTAGCTAAAATGAATGCTGAGGACATCGATAGTAGCAAATTGAGGGTTAAATGATATACGCTGTTCTGAACAAATTCAGTACCGGTTGCTCTGGTTTTACAAATCGTAAAGTTTATTCCGAATCAAGTTCAAACCAGGGTGCCAATTTGGCACCTACCATTCGGAGTTTCGGATTCATGATTTATTTGGGTAAAACCCCGCCTTCCGTGGCGTATTATGTTCATTAACGTTGTTCAGTAAATACTCACGAGTACATTGTTGCAAGATAATAGAAGTTCAAACAACATAAAACACAGCAAAAAATACGTAACAAAACGGAGAGCGGGACACGACTCATGTGGTCGCAAGCATAAACAGTATCGCCCTCTGATTGGAACATGTCATCAGGTTTACACCCTACGCTTATTCGACACTGACTGCGATGTACTGTCGAGGTTTTGACTGCTCGTACACGGGCCCGAGACCTTAACGTCCCCCTCCGAAAACGGGATGCTTTCAGATTCATTTGCCCAATTCCCAAGTGAACCGTGGAGGAGAGCGTATTCTGGCATTTATCAATTAGAGCTCGTACACAGATTAAATCCAGAATTGAGCACCCGAATAAATCCCAGCAATGGCCTACTGGGATTCGAACCCCCGGATTTTTGTAAATTTTTGCGCCACGGCACACCAACCGCTAGGAGGCCCGCTCCCACTAAACAGCTAATTGTTGGTTACAACAGTACATAATAAGTCCCAGATCAATGTTTGTGTCTGAGGTAAAAATGTACAGGTCATGGTGCACCATATCACGCTTTAAATCTGTGATATTCACCTATAAAGGATTTTTTTTATCTCAAGTTCGAATTAAAATATTACATAATGAATGGATTATAAAACACTCAGCAATGAATCTAATGACGTGTCCTAACAAACAATTCACGTTCTATTATCCATAATAGTTACTGTATCATTTGGGAGCAATCCGTGACCGGTAAGCAGAGCATTTCTCATTGGATTTGTCTTCTATAAAGGTTAATGACAAATTTAGCTGGGGTGCCCCTCTTAGAAAGTGTGGGAATTGTTAGCGCTTTCCACAGGGAGTGCAGCAAAAGTAGTTGATACTCTATCTTCAATTTGTAATTTGTTTTATCGAGATACATGACAAACAAGTCAACACCCAATCGACCTCTATTATTCCGATCTTAAAATTATGTTAGAACAGTACAACCTGTTTTGTTTTTGTCAATCCGGGAAAGGCTAACAATGTGAGACCATTTTCAAGAAATCGGTACAATATTAAAGATTTAACCTTTGGTGATGACCTTTTGACTTGAACGATTTTGTCTTCTATCTCTCGTAACCATACGTTGTAAAGTAGTACAGAACTATAACCTTTTTTTATCCTTGTGACAAGACGAACCACTTGGGTTACCTTTGTAACAAGCATCCATGCATATATGACCCCTGGATTATAATTTTTCCCCTCCCTGATTCCGCCCACACTTATCACGAGGGGCAGCCCCAGCTAAATTTTGTCATTAACGTTCATAGAGACAAATCCACTCAGCAATGAGGCTCTGCTCTCCACGGTCACGTAAATGCTCCAAATGACACCTATAACTAGATTTGTATATAAGCAGCAAGCGAAGAAATTGACATTACATAACAGGCAGAGATAACAATCCGGCGGGTCGTTATCCAGCGCACAGAAGACGTCCTCATCTAACCAGCTTCCGAAGACCAAATCGATTCACTCCAAACTTGAAACAGTCCTCTAAAGCGTAGCAGTGGTATTGTAGCAATTTGAAGCCATGTAGACGAACATAAGAAGAAGACTCACACCTTCATGTAATTAAACAAGAAAATCATTAAATCAATAAATAAATAAATTTTTTTTAGCCATTTTTTCACCCACCGGTATCTCGTGTTATGGGTTCTAATTTGCTCCCAATTCTTCGTATATCCTATCATTATTATTTCTATACTATACTTTCCAGCATTAAATCAAAGAAAGCTTTCAGTCACTACGGAATCATTAAAATGACTTAAAGGTTCCAGGAAATTCAAATAGACATCGATGTGCTTTGTGTCAAGTCTACAAGAAGGACTGACAGCTTCATATTTGGGTAAGTGATCGACATCATTTGTGAAACTATTTGAGTTTTCAGAGAGGATAGAAAATTCAGGTGACTGGTGTGAAATCTATTCATGGCACTGACTGAAAATCATCTTTTCACTAATGAGTTCACTGGAGTGTATTCTTTTTGTGGCCTTGTTTTTGGAATTGAATGTGCCCCGTAAAGATTTGGAATAGGTGTTATCATCTCATTTCCTTGGACCTTTAACCTCCTTCATGTACCTATTCATGATATCAAACATGTTCTTCATGTGTTCAAAATCTGTTAAATTTAAACAACCCTCTGCAAGTGTAATTTAACTCCTCTAGAACGCATCTTGAATACAAATCCGGACACGTCAAAGTTCTCAACATTTTTGCAGTTAGAGGATGAGTCTATGATCGATATGAATGCTTGATACTTTATACTTATGAGATATATGTATTGGATCACTAAAACCCTATTTGACATTTCTCTGATTGACATATTCCAAATTCAAATGACAGCCAATATAACTACCGTTAAAGATATTTAAAACGTATATACGTGTGATCATAAAACCTTACATCAGGAAAAAATGTTCTTTAAAGGTTAAACGTTATTTTTTGCTTGAATGTTTGTTTGGTTGTTTACCAAGGGATAAACAAGCTATCATAAGATTTTATTTGGTTCTTTCGACTTTTAGTTCAATGTCAATTTTGCGGAGAGGCCAAACAATTTCTGTTTGCCACTTTTAGCCATACAATGCTAAGAGACTGACACATGCCAATTTCAGTTGGTATCGATCTTCTTGACAAAACAATCGTTTGAATAAAACGTCAATTGTGTTAACATAAATTATAAGTAATATCTCTTTCAACAATTAAATTAACATTGTTAAATCATAAGAGTTCAGTTAATGAAATCACTCCATATCATGTCTCATTTATGAACATAAGGAAATTGCTCAGAGATTTTTGTTTACCTCTCTAAGGTAATTATTTTGACAAATGCAGTATACTCAGCTTCCATAAATTGCGAGAACTAAAGCCTGAAGAGTCTTCTTATCGATGGGACATGTCCTTCTAATGCTGTTTGGTTGGGTAGTCCTCCCATCGGGGGCTAGTGAAAAACCAAGTGTAAATTCATAATAATTATTAAACATATAATCGTCTGTTTCCCACAATACAACTGGCACATTTTCTTGACGAATCAAATGTCACTCTTCATTTTCATTTCCCCAATTTCAGTGACTAGTGGATACCCATAACTTAGCAAACAATGAGTGAAAGATATTCAAGTCACCGGCCGCGGTATTCGGTGTAGGAAAAACAAATTCTTGCATCTGGGAGTGCAGGACCATTGTTATTTGTCGCGCAGCTGAGAGATTCAGCTGTTTTCCTCTCCAATTTAGACTGAGTACGTTTCAGGACAAAATACTTAACATCATCACAGATAAATAAATATTTGAGCTTCTATAGTGCGTTGTTCAATAACTTTGGCCATATTTTTTTCATCATTTATTAGAAAAGGCAGAAAAATGAACAACAATAGTGTAGAGAATGTTTGCTGGGCCAAAAGCTTTTGACCCCCCTACAAAACCAAACCCCTGTTAACAACACTTGTGTCAGAACCCAAATCCGTAACTTCTTGCTTAACTTCATTTCAGTCAATTTACCAGCTTTTCAGAAGAAATTTAGTGTCAACGACCTATATTTTAATGTACAACTGGTTAGTTATTGTGAGAGAGGACGTACTTGTCACTCAAGCCCGAATCGGGAGGTGGTAACACCTGGCTATCACAATTGCCTCTACATACCCGGCCCTTGTAATATCTTTAGCTCAGGGTTAGCTGAAGTCTATACATATGCATTGGTCTCTGATATTGGAAAAAGAAATTGAGGTGACAATTTTATATATTTTTAAGAAAATGTTGCCAGTTTTATGTGCGGGAACAGACAGTTTATGTGATCGTATAATTTATTATGAATTTACACTTGGTTTTCCCTAGCCCCCCGAATGGGGACTACAGAATTTGTTATACAGTTGGTTATATATTTGGTTGG
This sequence comes from Ophioderma brevispina, assembly GCA_023653785.1. Taxonomy (NCBI): domain Eukaryota; kingdom Metazoa; phylum Echinodermata; class Ophiuroidea; order Amphilepidida; family Ophiodermatidae; genus Ophioderma; species Ophioderma brevispina. The sequence continues at coordinate 43,719 of JAMKCH010085068.1, forward strand.
TCCCACTTCCCATGGTCCATCTGTAAATAAACTGAAATTAAAACTTAAAATTAAATTGCCCTGTTTTTCCAACCGATACAAAACCTAGGTTTTACTTTGACTTCCTAGTTTCGTGTTAGGTTTACCATGATAATCTTGCTGATCCAAAGTAAACTGTGGTCTTACACCAGTTTACTTGATTTCTTATTTGAGAAATTGGACAGTTTTTTTTCATTCCGCATTTTTTTTTTTTTTTTTAAATCTCTGGGATATTATTTTATAATCCTCAATTTATTCTCCCACCTTCTATTTTTTAACATATTTGGTGTTAATATTTTACTCAATCACTGCTGAGACCACGTTTAACTCTATGTAACGATGCATCTTTTTTGTTTGGGTCCAAATCGGCCAAACCAGATTTTTTAAGTTTCTTCTCATCAAAGAAGGCATAACATCTTCCCTCCAAAGTCCAATACACCAATACAAGTTTTCTGAAAGCCTGTGTATCCCAACAATTTGAGAGAAATAACTCTTAATAACTATTTTTAATTTTTTTTATTTTTTTATTTTGTTTATATCGTGAGAATTTTCCCTTTGTACTGTCTACGGACCTATCACCTCACCCCCCACCCCTCACCCTACGGTTCGGGGGGGGGTTGTCCCATTTTCCCTCTACCATGTAGTATTTGTATAACGCCATTTTTTGATACGCAATGTTAATACACTTGAAATGTCAGATATACTAGGTATAAAGCCCAAAGTAGCCTCTATCCACAAATACTCTGAGGTTTATGGTCAAGATGCTTGTTTGGGTCAGATTGAATTGGATTTTGGGGGTGGCCATATTGGATATGGTGGTGGAAATGTTGTGATCAATCAAATCAAGAACCCGTCCATAATTCCTCGTGCTTCAAACCCTGGATATAGAGCATAAAATTATGTCCATTCCAATGAATTGAGAGTAGCGGTCAGTCATAATTTGGATTTCTAAAAAATGCCACTGAACGAACTTTTTTCCACCCTCCAGAATTATTGGCTTAAGTCCCTCATAAACTAAAAGTCGAATCATAATCTTTTGTAAATGTTGTCATGTGGTTTATCACAAATGGGAAATGGTCATTTTTAGCGCTTAGATTCACCATTTGTAAATCCCATCCTGCAGCACACGCATTCTTGATATTCATTGGGTTCATCGGACTTGCAGTTATACAAGCTGGACGTACGTAGTCGGAGTATTTTCACTGTTTGTTTTATCTAATGAGAAGCGATAATCGTCCGCTGTGACCCCTCGTATTTTCAAAACCAGAGTTAGAATAGATGATGAACGAAACCAAAGGCTGCTTCCACCATCTGACGGTGTGCCGTACTTGGTGCAAGATCACCAGTTGCAGGATCACCGAATACCAGATATTATCGGATCAATTATCGTCGGCGCTGGATCTTGTGAAGAATCAAAACAACGGATACAAGTACATGTAGTGATTAGCGTTTGCCATATTCAAAACACAAAATGTGACTTTCATACAGTAAATGAATTTAAAATGAAGAAGATACGAAATTCACACGCACACCAACACACACTCGCACGCGCGCACACAACACACACACACACACGGAAAATAAAGCTTCGCGTTGTACTGTAAGCCTGAGGAGAATGAGAAAAGTGAAACAAAAAAAAGAGGGATGGAGAAAGAGAGGAACCATCTTTTCCAGCTGTAATAATCAACTTAGGTTTAATAAGTATTTTATACAAAGGACAAACATGGCTTACATTCCTAACTGCCTCAAATCAGAGTATAACAAATATCCAAACCACTGTTATTCAAATAAAATTGTATGACGACCTTAGGTATTCATGTCGTCTTTGCCCACAGAAAAATAATCATGACAAAAGTAGCCAGACGTCATAATAATTGTTACAAAATTACTTAAAGGTCCATGTCCGAGATCGCTAATAGCGTCGTCACCAGGGACCCCAGATTTTACCGGAAGTGGTCCAATTTTGGTATCAGAAGAAAGCTACTTTTTGCTTCCATTTACCCTGTGAAATCTTAGAGCTAAAAGGATGTTTGGTTTGGATGTTATGAGCGAAAATATGACCATTTTGGTTCCGACAATATTAAATTTTACATCGTACTCTATGGGGAGACTACAATACCGTGTTTAATTCTCACTAAAAAACGGGTGAATTCGGCGCGAAGTTTAAGAAGCGGTTTTGGGATGGAAGCCCTTCTATCAAGTAAAAAAAATTATAGACTTAAATGGGTCATCCCCTTTATGTATTGTATAGGCTAAATATGATGAGGGAAGAAAAGGACATGTGTTGGACAAAAATCATGTATTGATATCACCACCCCATCCTTGACATTCGTCTATCGAGTCAAACGAACATCGCATTATACATTATGGGATATAATTGGAAGTGGTGTTTATTTACGCGTATTTTGACACCTCATTTGAGGCGATCGACCGAGTATTGTCGAAGTTATATCCACTTGACAGAAACACCCCAGGATAATAGAGCAGGAGCAGAATATCATAAACCTAAGGCCCTATAACACCTTTGGTAGTAGGAGTGGGCTATAGAGGGTTAAATTGGGTCACATTTTCAGAACATGCTCATCACACCTTAGTTTGATTACTTTATACCCACTGATACCATTTGTAGAAAAAAATGAAAAAAGAAATGCGAAATCCAGGGTGCCCTGGCCGCCAAAAACGTGAAAAATCCATGATGGCCGACAGCTCAACATAAAATTATGGTTTTTAACATTTTTGGGTGCTTCTGTAATCTTTATGCACAAAAGTGTTATATTTCCTTATATTTTTGAGGACAAGGAATTCATTTGTACAAGTTTCGTGAAATTTAGACATGTCGTTTCTTAAAATCGGCCATTTTGTCCCAAATTGAGACGTGAGAGCGCTTTTCAGATTTCTTGCAAATTCTTTTGTCATTTCATAAATTTGAGTATGCAGTTGCGAAGATAACTACAGGTACTACCTGCTATGAAAATTTGAACTCAAAAGATCAAGTATTTTGGCCGTAGCACTATTTTGAATATTGCATGGTCTATTGAAATGTACAGGGGTCAACGCACTTTTGTACCATGTACATTTCAATGACAATGCAATATTTGAGATTCAAATGAGCACCACAGCCAAACCGTTTCCATTTTAAAGCTCAAATTTCATGGGTAGCTTGCACCTGTAGTCGCCTTTATATTTTGATCATTACATTAAAAATACGTTGACGCATTTGTGAGAAAAAAGCGAAGCGCCCTCACACCAAAAATTGGCCTAAAATGGTCGATTTTACAAAAACGGTTGGTCCATTTTTGTAAAACTTTCAAAAATGGATTCCTTGACCTCATAAACATTAAAACATACACCAAGATAATGTCAAACAAAATTATTAAGTCCAAAAAAATGTTAAAAACATCAATTTTTTGTCGTCCTGGCGGCCATCTTGAATTTTGTACGGTTTTGGCTGGGGCACCCTGGATTTTGCACTTTTTCCGGTTTTTTTTTTCAAAAATGGTATCAGGACACATAACTTCATCAAGTAAGGTGTGATGAGCATGTTCTGAAAATGTCACCTTCTATAGCCCACTCCTATTGGTAGTTAGTATGGATGGATTCATTTATGGACCCTCTATATCAATGCTAGGTAAGTAGTATTATACACCTTTTGCATATATTTCTGTCATCTGATTAGTTAAAATGGAGTCACGTGATATGGGTTATTCCTACCATTTCCTGTTTTGTTTGAAGAAATAAACAAAAAAAAAACCCACTAACTATCCCCATGGGATAGTACCCCCGGAAACCTACTATCCCATGGCAAAAGTTACCATACACTCCTACACAGAATTATTAATTTTAATACTTACACCAATACTGATGAATTGAGCTGCAAACCCTGATTACAGCTTGTAACTGATGACGATCTATTCGCAATCCTACAGCAGGGTGATAGCGCTAATACAAGGAAGCAAGTAAAGTTTGCAATTACAGTATTTGAACAGCGTTTGAAAGCAACAAACGGGTTCCTTTAGCGAATGTTGAAAAGTTGCAGAATTCTGATCTCGAGCCTGCTTTTCGCGATTGTATACCTCAGACACCGCACTCTGGGATGAAGAATATTACAGTACATGAGCAGTGATGAGTAAGGAAACTGTAATGCAGTTTATTATCATGCAGTTGGCTAGGCCTAGGTTTACACTCTAGGGCTAGGCCTGACCTAAAACACTACTTTTAAAACAAAACTGATGACAGAAATATATGCCTGAGGTGTAAAAAACAAATATAGACTGCTCTTTATTCGGGAGTATGGAGAGAAACATTGCCCCTTGATGATCTTGAGACCGCGGGCCTACTATTTTCCCTCGACCTTCGGTCTCGGGAAAAAAATTGGCCCTTGGTCTCAAGATCATCTCGGGGCAATATTTCTCACCATCTCCCTCATGAGCATATAATTATATATATATTTGTATACTATCTAATTTTCAAAGGGGGCAGGGGTCAAACTTTTAAAATGCTCCAATCAAGTTGAAATGTTGTGTGGCCCTTGGTCTTAAGATCATCTCGGGGCAATCTTTCTCACCATCTCCCTCAGGTGAGAGTCTATATTTGTATATATATAATTGTGGTATCAATTTTCAAGGGGGCAGGGGTCAAACTTTGTAAAATGCTCATCAAGGTTGAAATGTTGCCATATTGTCCATCTAGTCAGGATCCAATTACAACCATTACGTCAGTACTCGTTACCAAAATTGAGCGCGCGTGCAATGATTTTTTGGCATTGCACGCCAGTTAGAAATATTCAGCCATTAAACGTCTAATCATATCCCCTAAAGTACTCGTGTTAATTTTGTATTTATAACATTCATCGGTGTAGCATTAGGAAATGCTATACGACCTAATTTCGACATAAGTTGTGCCTGTTTAATCGATTGGCTAGGAACAAAGGAATCGAACGGGTGTCCTATACCGGTAATGCAGTCTATTAAATTTAATGTTGCGTGCACCTGGGAAAACATATGCTTTGTTTGCCAATAAAAGTGGTGCAAATAACAGCGGTTTCTGATTTGATTTTGAACAAAGTTTCAGAATTACAATGTGAGACGTCACATGGCACAACCCATAAGGGGTAAAAAACGCCGATTCAATGTAATACTTAATACGTAGGGAGAAAAAACTTTACCCATAACGTCATGTATTGTGGGTCACTTTTATTCCGTAAAAGGAAATGAATATACAATTTTATGAAATTAGTTCTAATCTTAATAGAATAAACAAACATATATGAATATTAATTAATTGATAAATAAAGAGCTCATTATAACCTAGTGAATAATTTAATTTTCCCCCTATGGTTAAGTTTAGGTGAGTATATTATTATTATTAGTAGTATCCCCCACCATCTTAAAGCAATGAGCCGTGTGATGTGCCAGAATCGTCAAGTAACGTTGACCCACAGAAAAGTTGTTTATACCATCAAAGTCAATTGACCAGCCCAAGGCATTTCACCCTCTCTAGCATATGCCATTGATTACTCTTCGGGGATCAACGGCAGGACGCGTGCCACAGATTACGTTGGAAAATATCTTAATTGAAACAAATGAGAATTGGGGTTGAATCAAAATTATAATATAAGATTACAGTAATTAGGCATGTGATAGATTTTACTACAACACGACATACAAAAAAAAAAAGTGAATGGAAAGTACACCTGATTATGAGGCAGGTAAGCTGAATTGTAATGTTCTCGGGAGAAGAATACGCTCGGAAATAAGGGACGAAACCTTCACTGAGAAATGATGCACGGTTACGGTTTACACAAATCATTGCTTACGGGCGACTAGCTGCGCTACCTTGAATCAAGCTGGATTCAAAAATCGCGAAATCATGGCAGATTGGGCACGATCACAAGTAAGAAAAATACTATGCTGGACCAGTGAGGGCAAAGAAGGAAGAAGAGAAATGTGTCAAGCAATAGACTCAACCAAATCCAACATCAGAAGCAGGCTTCTGCAGAAATTCTTTTCTTCTGCCTAACAATAGTGAGTACGATAAGGAACTTGCTAGGCTTACGCTCGGGTCATAGTATGAGAAACATTTGGCATTATAGTTTCAACTTTGTCCCCCTTGCGTATTTGTATCTAGCACCATTGCAACAATGTTAAAGGCCAAGAAATGCAAATAAATTGTGTGGTTGTATCAAGTCAACAAGGAGGAACAGAAAGCATTCAATATTTGGGTTGGTGATGACATCATTTGTGTACCCATTGTTTGTCAGAGAAGAAAATTCCAGGGGGACTGTTGTGAATCTCATTAAGGGACACTGACTGATAATCAATGATAGTTCACCAAATGATGGTCACTGGTAGTGGATTCTTTTATGCGCCCTTGTTGTATTGCCAATGGAATGTACACAAAGATTTGTGGAGTAGGTTTTACCATCTCATTTCATGGGACCTTTAATGTTGTTGGAAAAACTTACATTACGAATTTAGTTGGGAGAATTTGAAATTGCGGTGATTGAAGCAAATTATCTTTAAATCATTACGAGGGGCGTTAATAGTTTCTTCCAAAACAAATTAGTTTTGTTCATGAAAAGATGTAACCATATCAAATATATCTTTGTCTCTTTCACCAGTTATTCAGTATGGGTTAGTTGAGCTTAGTTGGTGCATACCTACGCATCCTTGTTCGTCGATGTAGTATAACAGTCTCGGAGTTGTCACAGACGTAGTCTTCAGGAAGTATCTGAACTTTATTCCACAGAGTAGTTTGTATCGTTGTAAATAAGGGAATATCATTGGAACTGACAGTAATAAAACAGATTATACAGGGTGTCTTAGAAAGAACGTTACCATCCACAAACGGCCATTTTTGTTTACTTAATCAATTCTTCCTCGTTTTAATTTATCTATGAAAATACATGTACTTTTATGAAACATATGTGTAAACCAGAAAGAAAACGGTGAAAAACTAAACAAACAATGACTATTTCCCTAAACATGATGCAAACCAACTTTGTCCACGGCTAGCATTAGCCAGCAGAGGATACCATGGACGCAAATATCCCCGACTAATTAAAATGTTTAAGACCCCCATGCCGTCAATAATACTCTTCAAAATTCCAAGGTCCATTGCTGGCTTTAGAGTTTATTGTTCATTCTTAGGCACTTGCAGCATTATTGAGGCGGCTGACCGTCCCGTTCTTTGACGACCATATCTCTCTTTTGCACCTTTTAGAGTCTTGACAGGCCTCCCAGATTTTTTTCTTGCCCTCCCCTTAATTGCCATCCTTACTAGGAAACCTACATTGAGGGAAAAACGTTTACTTTACCATTCACGATGAACGGTGGTCTTTAACACATATCAGTTCGGTGGAATATACCATTGTAGGAGCCAGCGCCCCCAATGCCATTATTGAAAATTTATTAAAAGTAGCTTTAACCAATTCATATTTGCCATGATGGGAGACGGGCGTGAGGGCCATTAGGTTACTTCATTCTGAAGAACAAATTAAGCAGGTGTCAGGACTTTTTAGGGCATTTCATGGGGAACAAATTAATTGAATCTGAGGGCTACGTTTGCTCAAATACATAAGAAAACAATGAATGTCTCTCTGCTATTGCTAGGCGTGGACAAAAGTTGGTTGCATCATTTTAAGGAAATAGTATGTTGATTATTTTTATAGATTTCTTTCTTGATTTCACCATAGGTTCATTAACGTACATTTTTCATAATTAAAGCTAAACGAGGAGAGAATTGATTAAGTAAGCAAAACTGGTCGTTTTCTGGAGGGGAACGTCTTTCTGAGACACCCTGTATGCTTTGTGCATACCTTTTCGTGTGTATGCCGAACGTACTTGATTTTGCACTCTGCGAGCACCATTAGGGTACTGTTGTGATTTTAAGCACAATATTTTTTGTTAATGATTCGTAAGATTACCTCACAATGTGTTTATTTTCCTAAATGAAATTGATTGGTTAGGTATCATGGGAGGATGCTGTACCAAAGTGAATTAATGTTTTGACAAAAGAGTGATGCACATAAAGCTTAGAAATTCCCACATGAAGAAAGACAAATTACGAAAAAGGAATGTTTTTTCATTCACATCAAAGAGATTCTGAACCTAATTGATTTCACTAAACGATTTTTTGAAATCCGGAGCTATCACTTATGAAGAGTTATTATAAAAACTCTTTGAGAACAAACATTAATGCAGCAGCATTTTAGTTTTATAGTGGAGGCCCATGTTGTTGAGAGCTTATGTTTTTTTGAAAAGGTATATTCATTATATTTTATTCCCAACATTTAATTTCAGAGAATTAGTTTTGTTTTTCTTGTTATTCTGAACAATATTTATGAATCACCGGAGATAGGAAACTGTATAATTTGCTGTTAGTTGGTGTGCAATATGCCACAAAATATTTGTTTCTAGAAATCGCCCTAGGATTCATCTAAATAACTGTATTTTCCCCAGGAGCAAGCAGACATTTGTAACACATCTCGAGTACAAAGGTTGAGTGATTAAATATGTAGACCAGTCTGGCAGGGAACCCTTATTCTTAGTTGCAGTAAATGGGTGCCTAATGATAAGGGGCCAAGAAGAAGTCTCTAGAGGGATCAAATTTTTAAATTGACCGTCATGTTTCAAATATATCGTATTATTTTGCCTACCACAAGGATTCAGAAAAGGTAACGTTGCACTATATCAGCTTAAAGTTTCAGATTTTATAGCTAAAAAAGCACAAAATTTATAAAAGGGTCAATTTCAGTGGTAACAGGGAGCAAATTTTAAAGTTGCTCCGATTTTGGATAGAAAATGGGTGCAAATTATGGTGGAGTTCAAGATTACACTAAGGAATATTTTGACTGCTAAAACGCGTAGTTACCCGTATGTAGGGGGCACAGAATTCCACGTCATTGCATTATTTCAATGGGGCTTGACCCTACTGTCGGTTAAGCAAGCATTTGAGACACGCAAACTATTTCTTTAACAAATCTTACTCACGTACCTGTATAATCAGACGGTTGGCTTGTTAGCTGAAGTTTGAATCCCGTGTGTGTGACGGAGTCATCTGTTTCAAAAGTGATCGTCATTGTCTTACTGGCAGAAATGACGTCTAAAACTCACGATCTGACGATATAATACCGGTGTAGAGAATTACCTCATCAAAAATACCGCACAGACTTGTGGAAAATTAATGAGAAGGGAAACAAACATGATCTTATTTTAGAAATCAATTTATAGCCAGCTGTGCCAACTGTGTTACAACAAATTTGTATTAGGTTATGCTACATGCATTTCATCGGCTGAATGTAAGACAACGTAAGTGGACAGTTTGTCGAAAATGGGGTTTTGGTGACTTTGAAAGAGGAGGTTCGCGCTAATGAAAACTATGTTTGAAGATATGTAAGTGATTAAAATAGTTTCAATTAGAAAAAGAGATAACGTGGGCAAGGCGCTTGACCGCTTAAGCAAGAAAAGCGTTAAGTGCCACAAGTTTGCTGCGTCATGTTTTTTATGCTTCAGAGCAAGACCAACGTAAGTGGCACTTACGTTAAACATTTTTCCCCTTTTCAGTGCTAGACCAACGCGTTGCAACGTAATGCCTACACTTACGATTGGTCTTGCATTATACTCTAATTATGTCGAGTAAGAAAGCCAATAGGAAACACAAAAATGTTCTTCCTGTAAACATAGTCAAAATGCACTTGTCTTGCAATCAGCCGACGACTTGCTCCAATATCGCCTTTTCTTAATATTTAGGCACCAGTATTTCAAAAATGCAAATTGTGGTGAAGTACAAGTAGAACAGTCTTTTATATCAAACAATTGTCAGAATCGGTTGTTTTATAGCACGCTCAATGACTTAGATTACGGTACCTATGTAATAAACGTCAAAACCCTCTTCGAGATCCAGATTGATAAAGCGACTAAACGCGATAACTCCTGGTATGTGTTATATTTTTTTTTTTTTTTTGTGTATTGGAGACGCATCGTCTTGATATGATAGCGGATGTTGTGGACACTAAATAAACTGCATCCCCGCATGGTCTATGAGTACTGATCCTTGGACCACATTCTTGAAAGGAATTACATAACAAGTTTTCTGTGAAACATAGGCCATACTGTTTCTTGTAAACTACACTGTTTTATCAGCAAAACATGATGAAGATGGCGACATTATATTATGACATCAGATGTATTTCGAGGGATCATTTTCCTACAATTGGAGTTATTTCAGGTTTAGTTTTGCGACCACGAGTTGAGGTGGGTTCATGTGCATTTCATAATTTGATCGTCTTTTAAAGATCTTTTATTTACCTGCAATTTCTACAAGTGGCCTAAAATGAAGAGATGTTTTTTTCATGGAAAATTACTTTGAGGATAAAGTAAAACGAAAAAGAGAAAAAAGAAAAAGAAAAATCACCCTAATTCCAGAGCCATAAGGTGAAAATTGATATTTTGCTCATTTCATTATTATTTAAATATCACCTGGCACATTATGCTCCATACCAACTATGCAGGTTAAAGGTTACAGCTAGTTAATATTTCAAATAGTTAGTAACATATGAAGTAAAATCATTGTAAAACTCCACAAAATAAAGCCTGGCCACATTATTTAGATCCGAAAATAATTGTCTTGTAACGTGTGTCAATCCAACCTGGAAACATGGTATTATCATTCGGTAAAATTGTGACTGTTCCATTCCACTCGCGGCCCTCGTAAATAAAAGCTCAATTTGCCCTCATGATATTTTCTTTACTCTACAGGCATGCAACATTTTGAATGCCTGAGAATCACATGAGTATAACCATGGTTTACATAATGACATCACAGGATGCCGGTATCGCTCAAACTGACACGATCAAAAGTGGATCCTTTTATCATTTCTTATGGGATTACATCACGAAAAACAAAAACTTTAAGAACATTTGGCCATAATTAATTTGTAGAATGTTTACAAGCAGGATCTGAGAGGGATTTAATGTTTATTTTTAACTGAATGTCTCTAAATGTTTAGGCTATATTTAAAAAAAAAAGATTTAACGTTTGTTCGCAATGCGTGTAACGACTGACCTGAAAACTTCAATCGATTGGGTAGAAATATATTACCACATATTTCAAAATGTATGTTGATTTTTTGTCTTGCTTTGATTGAAGTATAGTAGTCCTTCAACAACCAATCCCTCATGTTCGTCACTATGCCATAGCATGTTGTATTCCAGACATGGTCCGTCCCAACTCTGGATACACCAAGATCGTGTGTCGCATTTTCTTCGACCTTACCAATTTGAAATAACATTTACATTATTTTAAAACTTTTAAGATCATCATACATTTAATCGGATTTTAACTATGTTATAACCACGAATTAATTGATTGCGCCGTTGCTCGATTTGTGCATAGTTGGATTGGTTAACTGGCTATAAACTATACCTGTGAATGGTAAAGCTTGAACATGTCTAAGTATCGTAAAAAGAAGGAATTTGGTAATCAGGATAATTAATATCGTATACCGATAATAATTCAGTGGCTACTGAAAATGTCTTGCAATTGACATCGGATAGGAAATAGCGCCATGTACGTGTCTATGCTCATCCATTACTTGTTCCGTTGGTTCAGACCGTCAGTACCATTCGCAGGTTAGTTTACCAAACCATTACTGACACAACTGTAAAAATCTAAAAGTTTGAAAATTTGGGTGCTCTTCAAAAAATGGGCGGTTATTGCTTTAATAACAATATTTTAGAGTGCACTCTCCAGATATTTGGCTTTGCCATTTTTAGTACTAAAGCAGAATTGGAAGCCTCAGATTATACTAATTGGCTATTCTCCTCATTTTGTCTAGTTCTAATCTTGCTCTAGCATGTGCGTTTGCTTATTACAATACAATAATTCATGTATTCTCGAAGAGCCTTTTCGAGACCACAACAACCCACTACCATGATAAAGGGTGCAACATTGTCTCTATCTTCGACTTTTAACAGACAAATTTCTTGAAGAGCCTTTACGGTGTAAAAACCTGAGTGTGCCCATGAGCGAGTGTATGGAATATACCATGACCTGAAGACTAAGGTCATTTTGGTATAGTGCTGAAACAAATGATGCATAAAGCACCCAATGGAGAACACAATAGACAGATGAGTGGTTATGGACACTCAGACACGGACACTGTATTATATGACACCGGTTTACTATGCAAAACCACAGCAAAGTATAGTCGAACATTGATTGATTTTGTGAACATGTAGGCAAAACAAGCTTCACAGACACTTATGGTTTACGGTGATTAAAATGCAGAACGACAAATGTGTGTATACAAGATTAAAAAGCTTAAAAACGCATGAAGTTGGAGCTAGAGAACCGCGGAAGTTGATGCCTATTGGCTCTGGCCTTAAAGACATCTATTGCATCTACAATTGTTCTGAGTGTGGGAATTCCTCAGGCTGGTGGTGTCCTGGAAGAATGAACATCATGGTAGTCCGGGTGATAGTGATCTGGAAACAAGTAATCTTATTGAATGAATCTCTGATACTTATTCAAACAGAAGTCGAACGGTTCATTTTAACTTCGGTTATCAGCTGCAACATTACTTATGAGAATATCATTGTATTGAGCGTTAAAGTCGGGATCAAGATTTCCGAAATTTATTTTTTGTGGTGTAAAATGAAAATTAGTCAACTAAACTAAAGATAGTACCTAAAATGCACAATTCCGAAATTTGAGATGAATCGGATTTTTCGTTTTGATGCAGTAACATTTATTGTGTATTACGTCCACTAGGATTACTGTGTATAACAAAAATTCCTAGCCGACTTTATAACAAAGGTGTGATTGTCTATATGAAGAATCGGTTTAAGCTTAGCATTTCACACAGTGATTAGTATATGGACAAGTATTAGTAAATGCAAAAAAAAAAAAAAACACGATTATTTTGGAAATTGAGGGAGCCCTCCTCAGGAAATCTCTGAGTCGGCCTTTAACTGGCGACTAGTTCACCGAATTTACGGAAATAAGAAATGTCAGGAAATTCTGATTTGGTTGTTGGCTGTATATAGCTACGCATGTTTGCACCCAATTATGCTCACTGTTTCAAACCTCGACCGTTTTGATATGTAACCGTGTGGTGCTACGTTTCAATCTCTCCAATTGGGAGGGGCCAAATGTAACGGCACCGATTCAAATACGAAACTAGGCTGGCCCTTTTGGGACCAGTAAATATACGTACCCAGTGGTTGGTGTCTGGGAATGGTTATATAGAATCCAATTTTCCAATGGAATAGTCCGTCTCAAACAAGATGTACAGGTAATGGGAAGGTGATTCAATATCAGGCGGAAGGATGTCGCCGGTGTAAGAGACGGATTAAAAAGCTTAAAAACGCACGAAGTTGGAGCTAGAGAACCGCGGAAGTTGATGCCTATATGGCTCTGGCCTTAAAGACATCTATTGCATCTACAATTTCTGAGTGTGGGAATTCCTCAGGCTGGTAGACCCTCCCTCGGGTCCACGGTGATGAAAACACTAAGCGATTTTTTTTTTTTTTTTTTTTTTTTTTTTTTTTTTTTTTTTTTTTTTTTTTACTACTTTTCAGTGATGGACCATTTATCATGTAATTTCTAATTTCTTCCCCTTCACCAAACCGTGGCCTCTGGGTTCTCTTTGCACTGATTTTTTGTAGCATATGTGCAAAGCTACATTTTTTTTTATTTGGATGTTGGATATTGGCAGGGGCGGATCCAGCCCTGGCTAGAGGGGGGGTGCCAAGATAAGATGGGCTAGAATGTGCCCCCCCCCCCCCCCCCCCCGTTTTTTTTTTTTTTTTTTTTTTTTTTTTTTTTTTTTTTTTTTTTTTTTTTAGCCCTGTGCAATTTGGACAAGTTGGTTGGCAGGGCTGTCCGTGGGTGGTAAGCTGAAAAGTCATCTAGTTTTTAGTTTAGCCCCGAGTTTAGCATTATCTTTTAACCAAGTGCGCTCTAAACCCAGAGACAGAGCCGAGACTGGGGTACAGTCTAGTGGTGTCTGGAAAGAATGAACATCATGGTAGTCCGGGTGATAGTGATCTGGAAACAAGTAATCTTATTGAATGAATCTCTGATACTTATTCAAACAGAAGTCGAACGGTTCATTTTAACTTCGGTTTATCAGCTGCAACATTACTTATGAGAATATCATTGTATTGAGCGTTAAAGTCTGGATCAGAGATTTCGAAATATTATTTTTTTTGTGTAATAATGAAAAATAGTCAACTAGAACTAAAGATAGTAACCTAAAATGCACAATTCCGAAATTTGAGATGAATCGGATTTTTCGTTTTGATGCAGTAACATTTTATGGTGGAGTATTACGGTCCAATGGATACTGTGTATAACAAAAATTCCGGATTTTTAAAACAAAGTTGTGATTTTCTATATGAAGGAATTCGATTTAAGCTTAGCAATTTCACACAGTGATTAGTATATGGACAAGTATTAGGAAATGCAAAAAAAAAAAAAACACGATTATTTTGGAAATTGAGGGAGCCCTCCTCAGGAAATCTCTGAGTCGGCCTTTAACTGGCGACTAGTTCACCGAATTTACGGAAATAAGAAATGTCAGGAAATTCTGATTTGGTTGTTGGCTGTATATAGCTACGCATGTTTTGCACCCAATTATGCTCACTGTTTCAAACCTCGACCGTTTTGATATGTAACCGTGTGGTGCTACGTTTCAATCTCTCCAATTGGGAGGGGCCAAAGGTTAACGGCACCGAATTAGTGATTCAAATACGAAACTAGGCTGGCCCTTTTGGGACCAGTAAATATACGTACCCAGTGGTTGTGTCTGGGAAATGGTTATATAGAATCCAGATTTTCCAATGGAATAGTCCGTCTCAAACAAGATGTACAGGTAATGGGAAGGTGATTCAATATCAGGCGGAAGGATGTCGCCGGTGTAAGAGACGGATGGATAAAACTGGTCGGTACCAGTTATCGTTAGATAGTCAGCATAATATTCCAAATCAAAGTGGTTAAAATGAACGAAGACACGGTGTCCGAGAGCAGCAGTGACCGTCCATAAGCAATTTAATGAATTGGTGTAGTGTCCATAGGGATAATTAATCGATGTCAGATGAATTAAGTCAAACGGCGTTTGAAGGTAGATGTCAGGTCCGACCTCTCCACATTCTATAAATTATAAATTCACAAAATCAATGCGAATTCTAACTCAGTACATGCAATGTCTTTGAAAAAAATACACAGCAATCACTATAGATTCATTTTCCATAAATGTCAATCTAATAAATAATTTCTTAATATAATTTCTTTAGGATACCAAGGACAATTATATTTATTTGAAATTACATAAAATATAATAACATATAAAATATACTTACGACAAGGAGCTTCGTCACTGTTATCCGGACAGTCAACAATATAATCACAAATGCTACCACTAGGAATTAATTCACCGTCCTCACAAGTTATTATACCTAACAAATAAATCATAATCAAATGTAGACACTTCGTCAAACTCTACAGTATGAATTATTCATAAGAAATAATTTTAGGAAGATAGAAATTAGCGCTTTAGCACTGGTGGTTTGCTTTTCTCACATAACGAAATAAACATAACGCTTATAACATTACAATCTTTGGTCGCGGGCGCAATCCAGTTTACAAACAAATCGTGTTTTTGCATATACATAATGCTTGTCCATATACTAATCACTGTGTGAAATAACTAAGCTAAAATCGAAATCCTTCATATAGAAAATCACAACTTTGTTATAAAATTCCGGATCCGGATTTTTGTTATGCATGGTATCCAATAGCATTGTTATACTGCGCATGTTTGCTGCATGAAAACGGAAAATCCGATTCACCTCTAACAATGGAATTAAAGCAATATTAGCACATGTTTTCAAAAATTGAGATTCTTACACGGTTTGCCATTGGTAACGGGCTAGTAAACTATATCTGTGAATGGTTAAGCTCGAAAATGTGTATGTGTCACAACGAGGAATTTTGTAATTAGAATAATTAATATCGGGATCCCGATAATAATTCAACGGCTGCTGGAAACGGCCTTCCAATGTGAAATAGCCGGGAAATAGCGCCATGTACATATCTACGCCCATCCATTATTTTCAGGCAAGTCAAGTTAGAGGTTATTTTCTTGAGGTGGCACTATTTCATCATGGACGGACATAAACGTAGCATTTCCAGCTCCGCCGTTAAGTCCAATATGGGATCCCAATTTTAATTACAAAATCGCTTATTTTATGATAAATACGCCTTTTTTAGCATTCTCGTTTGCAGGTATAGTTTCGTAGACAATTACCAACATAACTCTGCAAAATATCAAATTTTGAAAATTGGGGGTGCTCTTCAAAAGATGTGCTAATATTGCTTTAAGCATTTGAGTTCTAGAAGACTAATTTTATTTACTGCACAAAATATATATTTTGAAATCTCTGAGTAAGCCTTTAATAGCCATGACAATGGCAATAGGCTGTCTACGCTGACGTCACAAGTTATAGGGCGGCCATTTTGCGGTGGGGATTTCCATAGGTCGCCGTGTAAAGTGCCATAAAATGCGCCGTATTTTTACCTGAACGATAGAAAGAGGAGACTGACATTGTAGCCGTTAGTTAGGAAATAACATGCACATTTTAGAATGTCTATTCGTTTCATGCTAGAAACAATCCAAAGAAATGGTCATATTAAAGGGTGCCAAACGGCCTCGAATCGAAGTTTGTTCAGGAGTCATGTTTGTTTTCGCCTCCGATGAAACTAAGATCCGAAGTTATTAGAAAGTACGCGCAGTGTTGGGTGTCGCGAAACGACGGCCGATGATAAAGGCTAACCAACGGCACGTGACCCGGATGAGTAGACAGCCCTATAACGGAAATTGGTATTAATAATCAGTAAGGTATCGTTAGCGTTAATGTGCATGTTCGCACGCGCTTGTGTGTGTGTGCGTTTGTGTGTGCACGCGCATGTGTGTATGTGTGTGTGCGCATGTGCATACATATGTGAAAGGTAAATCTAGTCTACAATTAATAACAATTCCAGCAAATCAAGAAGTGTTAGATTCCATGAATCTCGTTAATCACTTTAATCTTGGAAATATTCCCCGAAGTATTCAATATAAATATTAACTTATACCTGATCCATCAGTGTCACTAATACGCAGCACGAACCCGTTATCTCTTGTAGACTCGTCTGTGATCATTGTGATCGAAACAACAGATCCTTGCGAGAGTAAATTGGGTGGTACCTCGCTTCCAGTAAAATTACGTATTGTTGAATGATATTCATAAATATCGTGTATTCCATTCAGGCTAATATGCAGGTAATCGTAGCCATACTCCAAAGAGAACTCATTAAATTGAAGTAATAGTTTTCTTCCAGGCTGTGCTTCAAAAACCCATTGACAGAAGGAGTTGTCAGGGTATGGGTTAGGGTAATTGGCAGAAGTCAACTCATAGGACTCGTCGGTTTCCAAATATACGTATTCGTCCCCACAATCTATATAAAAAAGTGAACATATATTATAGTTTGAAGTTGGAAAGGATTAGAGATATTTTGTTTTTGTACCTCTAAAGGGATTAGCAGCGATATTGCGAGAGAATCGAAAAATGTGGAAATGCATTTGTTTTAACTTATAAATCGGGGATAAGTGTGTAAAATTATAACTGCTTTAATGTAGAAACAAAACACCAAATAGTGAAAAAAATGAAGTATTTGAGGAAATTTGTCATACCGTCTCCCGCAAGTAGACATACAGCGATGACGTCTCAAAATCTACAATAAACAGCAGATTGTAGTTTACACTAGCACAGAATAAACAAAGATCAATTATGTTTGTGTTTGAGGTCAAACTGTATTGATCATGGTGCACAATATCACGCTTAAAATCTGGGATATTCACCAAGAAAGGCTTTCTTGATCTCAAGTCGGAATTTTGATACGCAGAAATTAAAGAATCAGATAAAAAGTACTGCATCGTCTTAATGCACGGATTTCAAGCCACCCACTTGCAGGTTATGTTTGTTTATCCATGCCAGTAACAAAAATATGTCTCCGATGTTTCGGATTAGAAAATCGCTGCTAATACCTTAGTATTTGAGAAAAGATGCTTTCCCAAGCGCACCGAATGCAATTTAGTTCCATAATTACAATTAAAGGTAATATCACATAACATAAAAAAGCTACACCCCTCCCTCAAAAAACAAAAAAAAAAAAAAAAAAAAACAAAAAAAAAAACCGCCCAAATAGTTTGAAGGCATGTAGTAATGATGGGTACGGTGTTATACTATTTCATCAACAATCTTGAGGGAACTATTCCGTTTTGTTTCCGTAAGCTGGCCCATCTGACACACTTATGAATTCGGAAACCTTAACGGAAAAAAACCTGTGCTTTATTCCGTGAAGGGTTTCCGAATTCATAAGTGTGTCAGAAAAAGTGTGTCAGATGGGTCAGGTTAGGGAAAAACGGAGTCGTGAAGAAATAAAATCGAAAAAAAGGCCTTCATCATTTTGACCTAGTATCGTTTCATTGTTATTTCGTTGTTGTTTCGTTTTCAGCTTATTTGTCCTTTCCTTTTATCATCAAATTGCACGAGAATTGCAGTAGATTCAACCCATCTTCTCACCTCCAGTACTTTTCCGAAGGTATGGGCATTGAATGAGGGGTATGTGCAGTGGGTGGAAATTATATAAGGTGGAATTATGGTGGAAAGATGTAGTCCGATAGCAGAGAAGAATCAATTCTATGCTTAATGAAAGCATTCAAGTCAGCTCAAGCGTATTTATAGCTACATTAATTCAAACATTCTGACTAATCGTATTTGCTTCAGTGGTATTCAATGTAACAAGTGAGTTGAATGTAACTGACTTTTGTACGCCCGTGTTTTGGATATGAAGGAATCCAAAAGTCTTTGTACTTTATGTAAAATAATGTCAACATGAAAGACCAGATCATCTTGTTCGTTCATGAAACATGTGAATCGGACCATTATTTTCTTTTTCTGCCTCCTCTCCCAACTAATCGACGCTGTCAGCAAAACCTTTTCCTCAGGTGACACTATGGGTTGAATCATATCGTACTTTACAGAAATTGTCTTCATTTGGAAAAATAATTTCATGGATGAACTCAACGCCTGTTTTTGTTTTACTCCTTGATCTGTTGTCATGATTCAAGCGCGGACACAGTTAAACTTTGGCACGCAAAACTTTACATAAAACTGACGGCGATCAAATCGGTACAAAGCCTTGAATATTTATCTCAACCGTTTATTTTTAGAATGTGTAGGGATATTTAAGAAGCTGATTGATGTTACAAAATGTTTCCACACTACAGGGCGAGCTTAATTGTATAATTACCATCGGGGCAATGACTTGCATCGTCACCGTAGGGACAATTGCTTTCTCCGTCACAAACTAAGCCCTCCTTGATACAATAGAGTGTATTGTATTCAACATTGAAACTCATTCCATTCACATACGTTAACTGTAATGCACATGAAATAGAGAAAGTATGTAAAAGAGGATAGCAAAACGCAAAGTTACTAAGCACACCTTTCGCAATTTTGTAAAGAATGATAGGCAAGAAAGCAAAATGGACAATGACCTCTTTCTGGCACTTTACTATCAATGGACCCCTCTTCGTACATCTTTTAAACGCGATGACCCATTCTTTAAGATGTTTACTACCGATAGGCCCCTTGCAGATTCTGATATGCAACCCGTCCCTTTACCATGGATGCTCCAACAACCCCACGGTGAGATCTGCCGTGGTCCTTTAACATTCATGGCAAGGCAAGAATGCGTGTGATTTATTCGGTTTTAAAAAATACGTTTTCATCATTTTCCTCTTGCAGCTGCATTAAAAAATGAATTATTTCTGAGTACAGAAAGGGAAAGTTTTTCAAATTCTTACGCTGGCTTGTAGAGGTCAGGAGGCTAAATCCTGGTGCTTATCTTAAGTAGGATCCATCTAAAGGACGCCTCGGGTTCCCTCCTGTGTTCATCCCCCGTGACCGAGCCACCGAGGCTAGCGCGCTCCCGCTCGGAGGCTAGGTCAGTGGGAGAATGAGTGTCCTTCTAGATGGACTATATTTAAGGAGTTCTTTTCATGTCCGCACTACTTTCAGGTTGACACCTTCGGTAGTTTGTATGGCCCTCTTTATCAGTGCAAGGTAGTTAGTGGTCCAACTTGGGGTATCACTTTTTCATAGGGGCCACTCTAAGTTACACAGGGGTCAACCTTTTTAAACGCTCCAATGTGTAAAAGCTTAGATTTGGTGGCGCATGAACGATTGATTGTTGAACCAGTCGTGCTCCCGCTCTATGACAGGTTTCAAATGTATATCAAAGTAAAGTTATAGTATTGTGGCAAGTATTCGAAACTTTCTGATGTGGACGTTGCACAAACTTGGGAGGAAAATTGGTGTCTTACCAGATTTGAAACAATCAATTGCTGCAATCTCTAATCAACCCGCCCCCACATAAGCCACACGACTGCAATTAATATGTTTGATCATTAAAGCAAACTTACCTGGGTTAAAGTCTGACAAGAAGCCAGAACCCACGTCTCTGTTAATGTATCTGAATGGAATGAATGATCACAGCGGACGGGGTTTGAAACAAGGTCAGGAAGGTAATCATCGCTACCGTCATAAATAAGGTGTCTCATCTCCGTCCAGTGATATAAGCACATCGACGACCTGGTTCCAATGACACCTCAAATTCAATTACAATTTGATGACCATCACGGCCTTTCACTTCCCCATTGGCACTGTAGATTGTTGTCAAGTAATGGGATATCCCAAATCCTTGAAGAGCCAACTCGTTGCTTTCATCTGGCTGGATATAAATGTAGTCTTCCCACACCTCGAATGTGACAAATAAATTTTAACTGTAAATAACAATTGATTTCAGTCAGATTCGTTTCAGTTCAAGATTGCAAGATTAGACACTCCCCTAGAATTGGTCGAAAAATATTGCTACAAGTATGGCATTTACTATTTATCTTAAAATAATTATTTGGTTTCAGTGTCACTGATTTGTTTCTAACATTATGCAGTATAGCAATTAACTTATTCGGTATAATTACATTAAAAATTTGCGTGCATATTCTGTACATGCGTTAAAGGTCCCAGGAAATGCAAATAGAATTGATGTGGTTTGTGTCAAGTCTACAAGGAGGGACCAGAAAGCATTCAATATTTGGGTTGGTGATGAATAATTTGTGGTTTTTTCAGAGAGTAGTAGAAAATTTCAGGTGACGGGGTGAATCTATTCATGGTATGACTTAAAACACTAGTGTCACTAATGATGTCACTGGTAGTGTATTCTTTTTTCTGGCCCTGTTTATTGGAATGGAATGTTCCATAAAGATTTGGAGAAAGTTTATCATCTCATTTCCTGGGACCTTAAACGGAATAAAGCACATGGTACGAATGGTATAATGTAATTATGCCACCTGTTCTTTTTTGGAGCATATACAAATTACATAAAAGATAAAACGTATTTTCTTGGAAAACTCCGCCACCGTTTAACTTTGATTACATTGTAATATTGTTGCATTTATTTAACAACTACAGTAGAATCGGTTACAAATAATTATCATGATATATGTCATTCTCTATTTATTATTCATGAATAATCTGAATTTGATATAAAAACAAAATATGTTAGCAGTGTTGCTGTTGTTACCATCTACACAATACACCTCATCACTGTTGTCAAAACAATTAAATTCGTCATTGCATTGATCTTCCGATGGTATACATGGTCCGATGCCACATTGAAATACGCCAGGTCCTTCGCACGGTTCTTGAACTGAAAGCAATAAAAGAATACAAGGGTTTATACCCAAAGAGACACGAGGACATTTCCAGAAAGAAACGCCCCAATTTTTTTGATCCCGGTATTTTCTTCTTATTTGAAATGCTTATCAATGTATTAGATCACCCCTGAAATGAATACGCCATCGTTATGTAGTAAGATCGTTAACATTATTATTTACAATTTTCTGTCGTGCACGAAATGAATCAAAGCATGCCTTTCTATGCGGACTATTACAATAGCAGGCAAGTTCAAAACATAGTTTTTGGGTTTCTTGTTTACTTGTTTGTCCAATAAACCGAAACGAAATGAAATCGAAACATATTTGGAAGTGTTCTATAACCAATCAAGTGTAAGTTTTTCCGGCCGAAGATACAGCCCATAGATGATACTTCAAGCCCTTAATTTCTATTCTATTATCTAAAACGGCTTGCTTGTATACACAAATGCATTAGCGACCCATTATTGCAAACTAATGGGCAGTAAACTGACCAATCAGGATGCTGAATTTTCAATAGTGGACAGTAGACGTAATAGAATAAATGTTAGTGTCAAATTTTAAATGTTTAGTACGTTCTGAAAACAAACGTCATGCACTGTGGAAGTAATCCTATTTTTTGTAATATGATAACAATCTGCTGTTTATGTTATTGGAACGAATGGATGTAGATAGATAAATGATGGACGAGTGGTTGGTGGATAGATCGATACATGGATGGATGGATGGATGGATGGATAGATGAATGGATAGATCAATAAGTGAGACTGGTAGACTTACCGCAATCCAATCCACTCAAACATTGATAGACACAATCTCTTACATTAAAGCTCAGACACACTGAAAAATATAACAATATGGCGGTGTCATGCAATTCAAAGGTTTCAAAATCTGTGCTAAAAGCATGAAAAGGTGGACTAAGACTGTTGTGTTAGTCGAAAGAACTAGCATTACAGTAGATTTTCTCCGGTTTTGCCTTAAAATTGTACACAACACCCACTTCAAGGCCCATATTTAAGAAAGTTTCACTAAACGCAATCTACCTTAAAATCGCCGTAATTTAAAGTTACGTTTAAGCAAAACGCGTTTAAATATTTGTAACCATTTGCTAGCATAAACAGAAGCTTCAAACACGAGTAACATCGTCGTTATTTGAAGACGCTAACTTGAGTGTACCAAAGGCCTTATTGTTTTTTAATGGTTGAACGCCTCAGGTGTATTAACGCTTTCTGTAGCATTTAGGGTACTACACCAACTGGGCGCAAATTATATGCCTCATTGATGCTGTCAAGCAGTGCAAATATTAACTGTCCTGATACTTGCATTCCATTTGCAATGGATACTATCGTTAGTTGTTTTTTAATAAGAAAATGATTGCAAAATGAAATGTTAGTATACAAATATTAACTGTTTATAAGTGTGATGGTTGAAATATCATCACGAAGTGAAAGACGTACTGTTCCATTCCACGAGCCGGTACGGCGAGTGGAATGGGACATACATTTTTCACTGTGCGATGATATTTCTACCGTCACACGAATTTAAGGCAGTTAAAATTTGTTTTATATCACTCAAACATAAATTCTATAACTTAAATATAAAAATAAAATTATATTTCATCGTTCCCACTTTTATTTTTCCGTTACAACTGAAACAGTATTCGGTGAGTCCGAGGCTTGGCGCATGCGTATTTTGGCGCAGTGCAGTGATGGCAAAAACTATCACACGGAGAGGGTGGTCGTAAATCTATAAAACAGTGATACACCAATGAACTGCCTTAAATTTATGAATGATTGATATAATAATTACCAATACTTACAGTCGGTAGATGTAATGGCTTGCACAATGAAGTCCCTGTAGCTGGATATTCTGGCGTATGCAGTTGGGAAATAATTGGACTCGCAACTTAAAGTTGAAATCGAAACACCAACCAGATGCCAAAGATCATCGTCTCCTAAGCAGACGAGAGGAATACCGTTGTCGCCCTACAATGGATAAAAGGAAACAGCCATAGTCACTTGCCAAAAATAAATGTCTTTCAAGAAGGTGATGAGTCTTGTATGAAATTTATATGAAAATGACGCATGATTATAATGTACGTTTTTCTTTCTGAATTCCCTGTCGTGGATGTCGTATGGGAGAATTAAAATCTCAATGAATTAAAAAGTCTAAGGTCGAAGTCGAAAAGGGATAACTAGTTTGCAGTTCCAACCCTCTGATGAAGATGATACTCTTCAGTTCGATCACAAACGTTTTCAAAGCAAGTGCACAAATCTTTGTCTATAGCGCTAGCGACTGTTGTACCAGTTCAGTAATCGCTATACTGAGTAAATGGTATAGGTCGAAAAGGGATAACTAGTTTGCAATTCCAACCCTCTGATGAAGATGATACTCTTCAGTTCGATCACAAACGTTTTCAAAGCAAGTGCACAAATCTTTGTCTATATAGACTGTACCCCAGTCTCGGCTCTGTCTCTGGGTTTAGAGCGCACTTGGTTAAAAGATAATGCTAGACTCGGGGCTAAACTAAAAACTAGATGACTTTTCAGCTTACCACCCCTGGACAGCCCTGCCAACCAACTTGTCCAAATTGCACAGGGCTCCTGGAATTAACACTAGGAAGTGAGTAGCACGGATATGGGTTGAAGAGTCTAGTGTAAATTTCAGTCGCTTAGTGTTTTCATCACCGTGGACCCGAGGGAGGGTCTATGTCTATATCGCTAGCGAATGTTGTACCAGTTCAGTAATCGCTATACTGAGTAAATGGTATAGCGATCACTGAACTGGTACAATATTCGCTAGCGCTATAGACAAAGATTTGTGCACTTGCTTTGAAAATGTTTGTGACAAAACTGAACAGTATCATCTTCATCAGAGGGTTGGGATTGCAAAGTGTAGACTCCAGTTTTGGAGTGATGGTGATTGCTTTGGCGAAATGCCCGCAGGGTAAACAATAATGCGCATCCTTGACACTTATGTGTATGAGGTCTTGCTCCCGAAGTATCGCATATGTACATATGCGATAAACTAACTGGTAATTCTTTTGTCCAGAGTCGAGCGTCTCCTCGCTGAACTAATTAGTCCGGTTAATCTACAGTTACACAACCAATTTCTTCAATGGAGTACCTTTGAAGTAGCTGTTAAGTAGCCACGGAGTACCCATCCGCATGGGTACCACATTGCTGGCCGCAAAAGTGGGGGTAATCGTCCACCTTGGTACACACGCAGTAGCTTAACCACTAGTCAACCCATGCGGCACTACCAGCGTGGGTACTCCCATGCAAATGCGCTTTTAGCTCTGTGATTATTTTAGTAATTTTATCCAATATTTAACATTTTGGTCACATATGTTATATGTTTTTACACATAATGTCATATATAGGGGTTTTTGAGATGCTCAACAAAAATATGGACGTTACTTAGCCTTAAAATGATCAGAAAGTCGTAAGCAACAATGGAATGTTTGGCGCCCTCTATGGTCCAAAGTGCTGCCTACTAGGCAGCCGGTAGGGGAGTACCTGTGAAGGTACTCCCGAGGAGTAGCTGCAGAGGTACTCCACTACTTGTGGCTTACATGGGTACCCAGCAGGCAACTGCAGAGTACACTATAGGATGGGTACTGCTAAGTAAACATAGCTGTTATCCACCCAGTGGCTTGTGTACTTCGCAAGTACCTAGTTGTAGGTACTGCATCAATAATGCATCAGGGGAGTACCCTTAGAGTAGAGCTTAGAGTATACATGGAGTAGTCTAAGCTCTGGGTTACACCGTGAGTAGGAATCTTGCTGTGTAGTTATATGTTTTACCCAACACCCATTGCCATCGCCGTTAAGATCTCCAGCACATATTTGATCGTTATCCACATAAACTTCATCTGGCACGCCATCATTTCGTGCGTAGATTCCCCGACAATCTTGGGCGGAATACAGTGGGACGTCTGCCTGGCGTAATTTCCAAAAGTTACCTTCTGTAAAATACAATATTTAATCAAACATTCGTCATACCAATGCCATCTCCATATCACTTTTAAAAATCTATTTAATATTTGGAAAGGACACGAGGATTGTAAAAAGATAAATTCTGAAGATATAAATTTCCAAGGAAAACCCGTACTAAGAATAGCTTATACAATATACGCTATAAAAATAATTATTGAACACATATCGAGTGGTTTCTTGGAAAACAGAATTATACTAACCATAAAAATGAATTAAAACAATTTGTCTGACCATGCGCTATTTGAAATTCGCGCTAGTGAATATGGGATATGTATATTGTATTAGGCGATACGGACGGCACAGTAGCGTCATATACCTTCACACGCGACGCTTTCACGATGTGTATTTCCTGTGGCATTTATGACGCAAAAAGTGCCGACCGTATCGCAATACACGTTATACAATAGCGCGAATTTTAAATAGCACATGGTCAGATTAGATGGTTTTAATTCATTGTTATGGTTAATATAATTCTGTTCTTCGATGAAACCACTCGATATGTGGTCAATAATTATTTTATAGATTATCTTGTATAATATTATTCGTTGTACGGGTTCTCCTTTAATTTGCACATAATTATTTGTAAAACACCTAATGAGACCTTTTAAAAGGGTTTTAGGACAACGATCATAAGAAACTATTTTCTATGGGATTATTTATTTTGAACTCACCATGCAACAGTAAACTAAACAAAGTTATTACATTTTGATTTGATTAGTAGGACAAAACTGGATAACCAAGAAAACCATTCAAAAAAAATGAAAAATTGAGGGGGGGGGGGGTCCTATATAGCTCCGGAACGGATGGAGACAAGCAGAGGTTGACACCTACTCTTTTCGAAACTAACTGCGATTTATATACACAGAATATCAGTCTCTATACATTGGACAGACGGCTTTATGTCCCTTTCGAATAACGAGTTTGCACAATTCAAAAGGAATCGTGAAAGGGCGGAATCTAAATATAGATATTTACCAATTAAATCCATAAACTGTTGAGATCCCAATGAAATCCCAGGAAGTCATTGGTGATGCTTGGATTCCAATTGCAGAACCTCTGCACCAGAGGTAAACATCTTAACCACTGATGGTGTACACTCTCCCTCTAACCTCATAGACCACTAACCATCGATACGTGTATTGGACTTATTGCCTGTTTGTACATACCAAGAGCTTATCACGCAACAGTCAGTCCTGAGGTCATGTGAAAAAGAAAATAAAGCATACCAACGTGACCTGATATCTCACTGTCGTGTTACACACAAACACGCCCACACGCCTACACGTGCGTGTGAGCGCCCACGAACACACAAACATGGTATTAACCCAGGAGCTAGCACACATTTGTAACACATCTCAAGTACAAAAGGTTTGAGTGAATAAATATGTTAACAGACTGACAGGAACCCCTGAAACGCGATTCTTAAGTGCCGCAAGTGGTGCCTTAAGGAGAGGGGGGCCAAAACAAAGTTTGTACAGGGGTCAAATTTGTAAATTGATCCAATCATGTTGAAAAGCACACCATGTTATGTGTCTAACCATAAGGATTCAGAAAAGGTATAGTTTGTAATATGTACAGCCTAAAGTTTCAGAGTTATAGGCTAAAAACAGCAAAAATCAATAAAAAGGGTCAATTTCAGTTGTACAGGGGTCAAATTTTAAAGTTTTTTTTTTTTTTTTTTTTTTCATTGGTGATGCTTGGATTCCAATTGCAGAACCTCTGCACCAGAGGTAAACATCTTAACCACTGATGGTGTACACTCTCCCTCTAACCTCATAGACCACTAACCATCGATACGTGTATTGGACTTATTGCCTGTTTGTACATACCAAGAGCTTATCACGCAACAGTCACCCATACTACACATTCAGAATTGGAAGGATACAACTATTGCTCAAATTAGATGGTTTTAATTCATTGTTAGGGTTAATATAATTCGGTTTTTCGATGAAACCTCGATAATGTGGTCAATAATGATTTATAGAGTGATCTTGGATAATATTATTCGTTGACGGGTCTCCATTTATTTGCACATAATTCTTTGCTAAAAACACCTAATGAGACTTTTAAAGCGGTTTTAGGACACGATCATACAGAAAACTATTTTCTAGGGATATTTATTTTGAACTCACCATGCAACAGTAAACTAAACAAAGTTATTACATTTTGATTGATTAGTAGGAACAAAACTGGATGAAACCCAAGAACCCTTCAAAAAAAATGGGGGGGGGGGTCTAGTATAAAAGTAGCTCCGGAACGGATGGAGACAAGCAGAGGTTGACACCTCCTCTTTTCGAAAATAACTGAGATTTATATACACAGAATATCAGTCTCTATACATTGGACAGACGGCTTTATGTCCCTTTCGAATAACGAGTTTGCAGAATTCAAAAAGGAATCGTGAAAGGGCGGAATCTAATATAGATATTTTACCAATTAAATCCATAAACTGTTGAGATCCAATGAAAGCCCAGGAAGTCATTTGGTGATGATTGGATTTCCAATTGCAGAACCTCTGCACCAGAGGTAAACATCTTAACCACTGATGGTGTACACTCTCCCTCTAACCTGAATAGACCACTAACCATCGATACGTGTATTGGACTTATTGCCGGTTTGTACATAACAAGAGGCTTATCACGCAACGTCAGTCCTGGAGGTCATGTGAAAAAGAAAATAAGAATACCAGCGTGACCTGATATCTCACTGTCGTGTTACACACAACACGCCCACACGCCTACACGTGCGTGTGAGCGCCACGAACACACCAAACATGGTTATAACCCAGGAGCTAGACACACATTGTAACACATCTCAAGTACAAAAGGTTTGAGTGATAAAGATGTTAACAGACTGACAGGAACCCTGAAACGCGATCTTAAGTGCCGCCAGTGGTGCCTTAAGGAGAGGCGGGCCAAAACAAAGTTGTACAGGGGTCAAAATTGTAAATTGATCAATCATGTTGAAAAGCAACACCATGTTATGTGTCTAACCATAAGGATTCAGAAAAGTATAGTTTGAATATGTACAGCCTAAAGTTTCAGTTAGTTATAGGCTAAAACAGCAAAATTAATAAAAGCGGCCAATTTCAGTTGTACATGCGTCAAATTTTAAAGTTCTCCGATTTGGCTAAAAAAAAAAATGGTGCAAATATGGTGGAGCTCATAGGATAAAATTAAGGAATAGTTTTGAGTGTCTCAAAGCTGCTTAAGAAAGTAGGGGGGTAACAAGATCAAGCCCCATTGAATGCAATGGACGTTGCCTTCTGCTGCCCCTACATCTGAAACTAAGCATTTAAGACAGTCAAGACTATTCTTCTTTTAATACTATAAACTCCACCAATAATTTGCACCATTTTTATCAAACCGAGCAACTTTAAAAATTTGACCCCTGTACAACTAACTCTAAATTGACCGTATTATGATTTTTGCTGTTTTTTAGCCTATAAACACTCTGAAACGTTAGGCTGTGCATATTACAAACTCTACCTGTTCTGAATCCTTATGGTTAGACACATTAACATGGTGTGCTTTTCAACATGAGTGGATCAATTTACAAATTGACCCCGGTACAAACTTTGTTTGGCCCCCTCTCCTTAAAGCACCACTTGCGGCACTTAAGAATCACGTTTCAGGGGTTCCGGTCAGTCTGTTAAAAAAACATTTTATTTAAATCACTCAAACCTTTTGTACTTGAGATGGGTTACAAAATGTGGCTAGCTCCAGGGCTATATGCTTTATTTCACATGAAAACAATGGTGACAGCGTGACCTCTCCCAGGGTACAAAACGTTTGAAACAACTTGTTTTTGGGGCCGTAAATCCGTTGTTTCATTTTACAAATATTGAAGAAATTTTGCCAAAGTTACTCATACCTCAGATGGTATAATTATAATGATATTTTTGGGTGAAAAACAAGGATGAAAAGTGAAACATGTGTTTAAATAATGCGTTGGTCTTGACAAATTCAGGAGCCCCACTCATTTTAAAGTTGACCAAATCATAAAGAGGACATCTTATCTGTAAACAAGTCTGTGCACGTGAAGTGATCTGTTGAGAAAGCGAAGACCACGGTTAGTTCATAGATTGCCAGTTTGAAACATGAATTCCCCTATTACTTTAAAACCCCCCTGGCGAAAAACATCACTGATTGCACTACAGCAGGTGGGGAATCAAACAAGAGCGAGGACGAGTGTTTGTGTGTTTGTGCAAATCCATGCATTCTGACTGTACCAACAATTTCTACGGTTTCAATTGTGTTCACGGTGACCCAGGACGACTGACGACCACAGGTTAAGCTATATTCAATTGGAATTACTCCACGACTGCGATAATCAAGGTATGTTTCCGACACCAAACCCTGCAGTGCGACAGTTCCGATAGTAACGTGCTCATTGTTGACGTTGAAAAACATGCCGGGCGTACCCTATTTGAAAATCGAACGGGTCTTGCCAATCTAATGAGCGCAATGTCATTGCGTCCACTGCCCAATAAAAAGTAACCGGATGTGATATGAAGAGCGATTCGGGTTCTATCTTGTCTTGACCGCTGTTGTGATCGCCCAAGTGTTCAAGTCCAAAAAACAACGTAGACGGGTTGTTAAACCTCCAGAAATTCAAATGAAATGACAAAAATGTGGTAGTTACAACCAAACGAAATGACAAAATGTTGTAGTTACAACCAAACCGGGAAAACTGGAAGCGAGGTGGGATTTGTTTATTTTGTTGTTGCTTCAGTAGACTTAGTACATGGAGACAACGCAAGTGATGACGCCAGCACTAATTACCGACGTGTTGTTGCAAAGCTATCAACAGCACGAAGAAATGCAATTGTATTAGTCTTTTTCCTGGAGATAGCAAGCGCACCACAAGTGTTGAAAAAACTGAGCTAACAAAGACTGGATTGGTAAAGTTCGATTATCATCTATAGTTTTAAGTCCGAAAGGTGTCTATCGCTTTCCTAGCGGATAGCATCCAGAACGGTAGATTACAACATATATAATTTTTTACTTTTTTATTTTTTGTTAATCTTTCCCTGGATATGGCCGGATTGGCGGACATCGATCCGCGTACCTCCGTATTACTAGCACAGGCGCTTCTTGCCAACTGATCTAAATGCCTCTTGTCGCGTAGAAAGCATATATATAATCTATAGTGGTGTGAGGCCCGAAAGGTTCGAGCCCGCCATGCGCACAGTTTTTTTAACAGTTGTGTACGCTGGCCATCTCCGGGCCCATTTATCCTTGTCACCCTGGAGAACTAAGTAATTCTACCGTATGAAACAGTATTTAGACATGTCATCAAGTCATTTTCTAATATAAATAATATATTTAAATATTAAGTTGAAAAAAAAAAAATTTAAGTGTGGGTTTTGTATAACTTCTAGGAAAACACGTAAAAAATGCAAGTGAGAGCACGTGTGGTTCAGAGGAAAATCCAGGACTCGTGATCATTAGACCGTTAAATCGTGAGTCGAGCCCGCTGTGGTCAAGTGTTTGGGTACCGAGGCAAGATGTCATGCCTTGGCGACCCAAACGAACTCTGGGGATGCAGTGCGCTTATAAGGCACGTCTTTGAGCAGCCTCCTAGATGAAACGAAATGAGTGGACACTCTGACCATGACAACCATAAAAAACCTTGTGGATAGTATGCCCGCGACGTCTTGATGCACTGATTCATGCCGGAGTGGCCATACTCGATATTAGTGACTGTTTGACATTCAAAACAGTTACTATTCAAAATTTTTTTTTTCGATTGCCAATGGAAAAAAATCACCAAAAAAAATGTGTTTATGTAAAACTTGACTGATGTGAAAAAATTGTAACAAATCCTTACATCTGCTGTTCAAATACCCATTCCTTCAGGTAAGGACGCATTTGTAAGGGTAATTGTGGACTAAGTTCAAGGTGATATGTTCGGTGTGGCGACTTACACACCAGATATCATAAATACTCACACTGCCATATTCCCTAGAAAGTGGGAAAATTTTTTTAAACAGTGAATTTTTATTCCAAAAATTTTTCAGGAGTTTCCGTCCATTTACAAAACATGAGCAGCAGTCAACTGCCCAATAATGAATTAAGCAAAAGTGACGGCCCGTGATGTAAAACAAAACCAATTTGATCCCAAAAGAACCAATCCACGGCATAGACTCTATGTTGGACTTCCTCGCCTCCTGTAATTCCTACTGTGCGGACCTCCGACACCAGGCCTTTCCCACATAGCCCAGTTCCGAGAGGATCTAAAAGAAGTATGATACAAATGGCTGTGTTCATCAAATCAACAGCACTTCAGAATAAAATGAAATTCGGGAAATAAAATTTGAGGTCTAGTGAACTGTAAAACAACAATGAAGGTGGTGGGATCACAAAATGCACCTTTAATTAGAAATCACTTTTTTCTTCAAGTTTTACTATTTAACTGGGAAAACACACGCAAACAAAAACCTTTTATACTCGATTCATGCTCTCCCCTTGCTGAAGGAACCATGCCAAATTCAAAATTTATTAGTTTAAAGCTAACTCAGAGATTTTCCGATGAGGGCGCACTCATTTTTCAAACAAATCGTTTTTTTTTGCATATACATAATGCTTGTCCACATACTAATCACTGTGTTAAAATACTAAGCTCAAATCGAAGTCGCTGTTATAAAATTCCGGGTCCGGAATTTTTGTTATACACGGTATCCTATGTCACTGTTATACTATGCATAAATGTTTGCTGCATGAAAAAGAAAAATCCGATTCATCTCTAATTTTGGAATTAAGCATTTTAGGTGACTATCGTTAGTTCTAGGTAACTATTTCTAATTACTACACAAAAATTATTTCGAAATCTCTGAGACAGCCTTTAATATAAACAGTATTTGGTATTATAGCACAGGTGGACCTGTGCTATTATTTTTTTATTGATGTGTGTGCAATGTTGAGATCTGAAATATAATAAATTGTGCGTTTGTGTCGAAACCTATTTGACTGATCCAATAATTATTTTGTTTTCACATTGGCATATGAAAATGTAAATTGTGTTAAGTGACAGGTGAACACGGTATCTGGAATGTATTCCAAGCTTACCCGGTGTGTAGTGCTGCAGTTAAGGAGAGTGGTATTGGGACAGGAAAATAACATTTGTCATCATTGCTAAAATTTACGATGGTGTTGTAGAGTTCATTAACCCTTTACCCAGACCCGTGCTAGGCAATTTCCTGGGCCCCGCACACCAAGGAATTTAGCGATACAGATTGGCAATTACTGATATCCTGTCAACAAACTTGTGTGGGCAGATCAGCTGATAACGGGTTGCGGTTTCATTGAAAAACGTCCTAGAGGCGAGACATTATCTACCAATCTAGAGCAAGCTCTGCCAGATTTGCTATGTCTCGCTAGTTTTCAGCAATGGTTTAACGTTACTGCGCTAAAACATGGAACCGCTGAAGCAAATCTGGGCAAGAAGTAGGCCAAACTCCGGGCTAAGGGTTAAACAGTGCACTAGATGATTGACAAAATAAAACGGGGCCATGGCAATTTGCATACGGAGGATAAGTTCCTCTCTTCCAACCACTACTACATTTACGACGATGACGTCAAGTTTAAACGGCAATTAGAGACAGGAAAATTGCATTCCATTTATATAGTTATTCTTCTCTTGCTTCAATTTATATTAATATTGAGTTCTTGAACGTGTTTGGGTTTGGAAGGAAACTTTTTACCTTCCGGGCCGCGGTGGCTCTGTCGTAGTTGTCTTCCCAGTTGTGGGAAACGGAGTCCCCTGGTTGGCTAAGGCCGAGGACACCTGTTGAGGGAGGTCGAGGTTCACGTGTTGCTGGAGGAGTTATGGTTGGTTTGTCTGGCCGATCTTCAGGATCAATTGCTGAAAATTATAACACCGGTTATAACATTAAACCAATATTATGAACATTTCAAGACGAGTCCTATACAGTCCCAGCCAACATCAGTTGGGGCCCATGTGGGGAAATACGGTTTTTTAGTTGGGCACGTCATGAGGGCCCACATGGGCAAAATCGCTGTTTCATTGGCCCCATGTGGGCCTACTTGGGTTTTGTCCCCTGGGCCTCGATTGGCCCATGTGGGTTTGCCCAGTGGGTTGCAGGTGGGGATTACACTGGTACAATGTGTGTTCCCTCATAGGTTATCACTTTCTGGGTTGTTATGGTCTCACCCGAGTTGACCCAGTACAGTTCAATGTGGGGCCCATAGGGGGCTTTCATGGGCCACAAGATGGGCAAATTCAAATTGATTTTATTGCACCCTTTTTGCATGTGGAACTTAGTGGCCCACCTGGTGAAACACCAAATGTATGTTTTTTTGTTTTCATCCCTAACATCTCCCAAAAGATGGGGAATAATAGCTGAAGTGCAATGAAACAAGAATTGCTTACGTTTAAAATTTTATGAAAGTTTATTTTTAATATTATGTTTCTATGGTGTTTTCAAAATGTTACAGTCGGTACACCATCTTTTCTCTAAGGTGTCATCAAAATGCTAAGTGATGAAAAGTAAATAGATACAGTTTAGTTATAGGGGGGCTTGCTGAGAATTAATTTATTAAAAAAATACTTAAAAATACACATTATGATCAAAATTTGCATTTTACGCAGAAAAAATACAGGTCATCAAGACCACGCCCATATGGGTGAGCCCTGTTGAAGCCCACCTGTAGCCCATGCCTACCATCAACCCACATGGGGACCCAAATATAAAAAAACCCTTGAAAACCCCATGTCCTAGATCCCATACAGACCCTTGAATAACCAACAAAGGACCAGTTGGATTGCCCACATTGTAACCCAAGCCAATATACCCACTTAAGCACACATGGGATCACCCGGAGTTGCCCACTTGAAGCCCTAGCCCACAATAAGCCCACCTTGCCCATGTTAAAACCATGTGGGCCCCAGAAGGGCACGTTGGACGGGTCATTACCTTTGGGTCCAACATCTGGGAAATATAGGGAGTTTTTTAAATAAGGAAGGCTAAATAATACAGTGTAAATTTTAACTACGCTATATGTGTTTTTAAAAAAAAAAATGTACACCAATACTTTGGTCTCGTTATAAGGATTAAAAAAAGGTATAATTTGTCTTGATTTAGCCCTTTAGTTAATCAGTCAGGCCATATCTAATAGTTTAAGGTTATCCTGGGGTAACACCTACAGAGTGCTGCGAATTTTACGAAAGTGGTCAAAATGTGGTGTATGAAGAGAGGAACTATTTGTTTCCTTTAGCCTGTAAAATCATAGGACTGAAAGATGTTTGGTTTGGATATTATGAGCGAAAAGTGTGTCTCATTTTGGTCGACCAAAATTTGGGACTTCCAGAGCTTGAGCGGACAAGGCTATTCAACAAGATGAAAACGTTATTTAATTAAATCGTGTAAACCTCCTTTAACTTCGATTACTGACGTGAAAATCGATGACATCTCCCCGAAGTCTGCCTAATCTGCTATCCTCAGTCTCAATCGAAAGCGTGTTGATAATTCAGGTTTAATTCATCAGAATATCAAGATCTTCAACGACTCTCCTTATCGAACGAGACCCAGCTGACGATCTCCACACTACAGGGCCTGGGTATGCAATATATTATTATTGATTACTGACTACTTAGAACGCTTTGTTTGGTATTTTGGGAGTACTTTAATTATTCAATCAGAATGGTTATTTGGAAGTACTATTATTCAATCAGCTATCATATTGTGATGAACAACGCCAATCGAACTAGATATCGAGTATGATTTTGTTGAAAATATATTAAGCAATAATAACACATTTTTGAATGAGGGCGCCCTCAATGTTTCAAATATTTTGAAATGTTTGCATAGAGCTCGAAAATGGTATGGTAGTTCAAAGACGGAATTTTGTAGTTGGATAATTATATTCGTTCATCTCCGATAATAATCAACGGCTGCTGGAAAACGTCCTTCTATGTGAAATAGACGTGAATATGTGTTTCGCCATGTACGTGTCGACGCTCATCCATTAGTCGTTCAGCTGGTTCAGGTAAGTCAAGTTAAAGGTCATTTTCGTAAGGTTGCCACTTATTTCATTATGGACGGTCATAGATTGGGCGTTTTAATTCTAATTAACAAAATCGCTATTTCAAACAAATAGCATTTTGAGCATTGTCGTTCGAAGGTATAGGCTTTACAGACAATTAACCAACACAAGGTGCCAAAATGTCAAATTTTGAAAACTGGGAGCGCTCTTCAAAAATGGCCACCATTGCTTTAAGTATTCGATCGAAAACAAACATCGCATCCCTTGATCACTTGTGATGTATTTCAAGGACGAACTAAAACTAAATTGGAAAGACTGTAAACTCAGCTACATACCGAAGACATAAGAATGATCTTTAGATCTTAGCCTAAATTTTAAAATGGCCCGAATTACCACTTCGTATGGTGAGGAAAGCAAGGATACCCATAAGTGTTACAAATGAATTACAAGCATGATATAGTCATAAATAAATTGATACTAGTGTTAAAAAACTGTATTGTAAAAAGCCAAATTGTCACGTTATGACGATATGGCAGGATGAATGTGACAAGTTATAAGAGTTCAACCGATTTGTTTTACAGTATATGGACTTCAAATTACCATTTACAGCCGTCTCAAAAAAAAGTGGTACAATCAGAAAAAAAATTGGTAATATCACTTTTTAAAATAAGTCATTCAAATTTGGCATATGATACAAAGAACAAACGGACTGGGCTTTCCAATAGTGTTTGTTCATCTTATTTGCTTTTGTCCAATTCAGAGATATAATCAATTTAGCGCGAATCACCAAAATTGATGCTGTGCCACTTTCATGCATAAGAAGGGTTGTTTCAAGTTTTATAGTGGCATTCTGTCTTGAAGCTCACCAAAGATTGGCAATTTGCAAAAAAAAAACAAAACAAAGCATAGATTACAGTAAAAAAGGAAGTCTAGTTTTCTTGACACAAGCTTTAATAGTCACGAATACTAAGTTTCAATTATAAATATTTTCTTTCATAAATAATAAAAAACAAATACAATATTTATTGAAATTTCAATGAAATGTAGCTTAAATTTTTAAAAAAATGGTATCTTGAAGCCTGGCACAGAAGGAAATACAATTGCAACCAAAATACAAACTAAACTCAAAATCCAATGAAATGTTTACAAAATTGCACTATCTTTGTGCATTGACTAATTATTGAAGTCCAATAATCATTTTAATTTTGAAGCAATTTTCGAAGGTGTTTGGACTTTGCATTTCAGGATACTTCAAGACCATAAAACTCTCTGTCCTCCAAAGTAAACGGAGGTTGCTGTATGGTTATGATTATCTTCGACAAAACAAGGGGCAGTTTTTATGTGAATGTTATACACTTTATCTTAAAGCCAGACCTTACTGAAGATAATTTGCACCATTATGTAACTGTTTTTGCATCTTTTCAAGTTTCGCTGCAAGTATCCCTTTTTGAAGAATTCAAATCTGTTCAGATGTGAATTCTTTTTCACCGTTTTCACTCAACCAGAAAGGGGCATAAACTTGAATTTTGTGTTCCGCAGTAAACTGGGGTTATCTCTCGATTGAAATGAGTACATGAGATGAAACAAAAAGTATTGGAAAGCCTGGTATTTTCCTTAATATGATGCACAACACGTCTTACTTATGTTGAGATTTCATATGTAAAAATCGGTTTTCCATTGTACCATTCTTTTGTACAGACTGTATGATACCAGTGAAGTGCAGTTGAAATGACCTTGTCATTTATTCTACTTTTCTAGCCATGAACCGTATGTCTTCGTCAATTTCGGTTCAGCGCTTTCGTGTGTCGCTCGACAATGCACTAACAATACATGTACAAAGGTCATCTTAGAATTAATAAAATGGTCACTAATTCTGCACATGCTATCAAGACCTCTTACACATGGATAAGCGGGTCAGAGTCGCCGATTGAAACATCATGAAGTTGGTTTTGGACCTCTACCATATGGCGGTAAACAATGTATACACTTGTCAAAACAATAGAACATATGTGTGGAATGTGTGCAGCAGCGGGTGTATGCATGGGTTCGCATATGGGTAGAGGGTCCAAAACCAACTTCCTGTTGTTTCACTCGGCGACCATTCAAATATGCGGCAGCCCGCTATCCATGTGTGGAGAGGTCAAGTGATTGCTATGTATAGCCACGATCTACAATCGCTTGTACTATAGGTTTTCCCTAGCCAATTTTAATTTTGTCATTGATTAGTAAAACAAGCTTAGGTTTTCGCACGAAATTGAATGATAAGTTACAAATGTGCAATTTAAAATCACTCAGCGTGCATTCTATTTGCATCAATGTGAGCCGGATTTGAAAGCTGGTGCCAATAATTTCCGCCTACGATGGAATGCAACCCTGTTCCGGACATTAAATTCCAGCTCATTCCCATCAACCAAAGCAAGAAATGTGCAATCTGTTTGAAAAAAATAGAAAAGGCCATCATGTTCAATTCCAAATCAAATTTTGCTTAATTAAAAATGCATTGATTATTTTAACCCATACAGTTTAATTGTGACTCTTTCAATTAATCCACTTTTAGAAAAATGTATCAGGCACCTGAACTTAAAATCTGGATATAAACATAGTCTCTTGAAGAAAGAAAGGAAATGTTTTTAATGAAAGTAATATTCCAGTGACCCTTCCCCAGTTGATAAAACAACACAATTAAGACAAAGCTACAAAAGCCAGCAAAGTCAAAACTATATAGGCCGTCTCGTTTTCAGTTTTCACCTATCGTCAATGTTTCCCATTGTCATATTTTGCTATCCAATTAACTATAGAACATGACGAAAAATCTAAACATGGAAAATGGGTCTATGTGAAAATTGAATTGAATGGGAAATTGGTTAATTTGATTACCAACCAGGAACAGAAATCTTGTTGATTTTGTTTTGCGCATTTCTCCAAAATCAAAGTGCCATTGTTAAACCGAAAGCCAATAAATGTATTTGAATTGACGAAAACCAAAATTGAAGGCTGGTACACGCGAAAAGAAACGAAGATTGGGGCTGTGTTGTGTCTGAATCGGCGAAAATTGAATACAGATATATTTATTTTAGGCTGATAAAGGTTGAAATATTGGCTAGGAAACCATAGGAAGACAACTACTACTACTACTACTCTACTACTACTACTACTACTACTACTACTACTACGACTACTACTACACTACTACTACTACACTACTACTACTACTAACTACACTACTACTACTACTACTACTACTACGAGTATGCAAGGAATTTCATCTCAACTATTCAGCAACTTAAGGATTTTTGCAGAAACCAATAAATCGGACAGTAAAATGAATTTGACACTCGAACTTTAAGCCATGTTTTGACAATCCCCCATTTGAATTCATGTTTCAGAATGACATCCTGATACAGGTAATAGACCGTATTCATCCAGCCATGTTGGTGGACAAGATCGACGCATTCCTACTACATAACATTTATCACCTGTCAATGAATCCCTGTGCACGGATCGCTAAACATGGATCGATTGACAAGCTTAATGTATTGTAGCCCTGGAATTAATGCATCTTGTCCACCAAGATGTCTGGTGGCTGACCGTCTATTGAATACGGTCTATTTTCAGTGATAGTCGAATTTTTGTGTTATACATATGATGGTTAAATCTAAGAACTTTTCTAAAACAATCCCACATAGTACTGTGGCAAATGTCTTCGTAAATTTATTAATTGCAACTCTCAATCGTGTGGCAACTGTACACTTGATTTTCAATTTTTCATTATTAATTCTCATGCCAAGCAAAGTAACACTTGGAATTTTGTGATAACTGTTTTTTCGTGTATCTAATGATGAACCCTTTTCATGAAAATTTTATTGACTAGGATTGTAAGTTTCAACAAAGGTTTTCAATTGCACATATCATATTCGTAGTCCTCCGTAACAAGGTAGATCATGTAATAGTTTTATTACATCAAAATAGTATTGGATGTTTTATGTTTACTGAGACTTGGTTAAATGATGGTATAAATGACAGTGCGTTTCTGTTGATGGGTACCAGTTTATTAGACTAGATAGAGTGCACATGGAGCATGTGGTGTTTTGGTGCTATATAAGAAGGTGTGGTATTCAATGAAATTCTGATTTGCATAACAATGGGGCTTGAGCACTTGGATATAGCTTAAGTTACCACAGCCACAACTATCCTTCTTGGTACTGTTTATAGACACCAGACTCTTCTGCTGTTTACAATTGACCAGTTAGATTCAATTTTTCCAAAATTCCCCCACCACTATGAAGGATGTTATTATTGTTGGGGCTTTTAACTAGATTTTTTAAGAAATAACCTCTAATAAATTAACACTTCTTGCTTCTCATAGTAATATGAAGCAGCTCATTCCATGACTACACTGAGAATAACTGAACTACCAAAACAATTCTTGATCTGGCCTTTGTTTCCAAACCAATAAAATTTCATCGTCTGGTGTTCACAGTGTAGGGATATCTGATCACTCACTCATTATTTAACATCTGAAGAATAGAAACTAAAGTACCAGACCTAAGATAGTGAAATCAAGATGCTTTTAAAAACTTTAATGAATAATGATTTTGTGATACAATTACGAAAATTAACTTGGAGCACTGTTGAAACAGTGGTTTTTTGATGTTGACAATGCCTACTGCACTTTTAGGGACTTGTTTGTAATGCGTGGATACAATTGTCCTGTGAAGGAGAAGATAGTCAAGGGCTCACTTCCTGAGTGTATTACAAGTGTATCTAAGCTTTCAAAAGACCGGACCCTACTTCTCAATGCTCTAAACAAATGATCCCTGACGGGCAATGGCTAGGCATTTAGAAAATCAAGTAAAATAAACTTAATAACAAATCCTGAAAAATAAACTACTGCAATAATGCTATTAATGATAATAATAATGAACCTAGGAAACTTTGGAGTGCAATTAAAATTATTCAAAGAATACATCACCCCCTGTAACTAATATTACAACAAATTCAGGTTTACTTGTGATGATTAAGGAGATTGCAGATCATTTTATGGGTATTTTATCACCCAATAAATAATAAGTGAATTTTAAAAAAAGTAAAATTTAATATACTCTAATAATAATAATATAATAGTTGTGATAATTTTACTTCTAACCCTGAGATTACAACTAATTTTCAATTTTGATATTATACTCCTGGGTTTGTATTGATCAGATCTGTAACTTTTCAATAATAAGCTACAGATATGAAAGTATTGTATATTAAACTCCTCAATTTGTCAGCACCAATCATTTGTTACCCACTTGCATATTTTGTAACCTC
>JAMKCH010085069.1:0-44097 GCA_023653785.1 Ophioderma brevispina
TCTGAAGAGCACCCTCTAGGATTTCAGACAATTCCTTTATACTTATTAAAGGCCGACTCAGAGATTTCCAGCTGAGAGCGGACTCAATTTTCAAACAAATCGTGTTGTAACTACATATAAACCACAATAAATTGCTTATCATATCGATAAATCATTGTGGCGCAATACTAAGCTTACCGGTCCATTGCCCTAATCGCTAATCGCCCTCGTCCCCAGAAGCCCCAGTTTTACCGAATAGGTCAACATTTTGGTATCAGAAGAAAACCTACAATTTTTCTCATTTACCCCTGTAAATTCTAGAGCCAAATGATATTTGGTTTGGAAAGTTACGAGTGAAAATGTCCTCCATTTTGGTCGACCAATATTAATTTCTACACAGAACTCTATGGGGCTTACAAAATCACTTTTTAGCCCAAATTTTTAAAAAAAAAACGATTGAAATATCGGCGCGAAACCTTTATAGATGGGGTTTTGGAGGAAGGCGCATCTGTCCAAGATGAAAAACTTTTCATATGCTATAAATCGGGCATCCCCCTTTAATCAAAGTCTTCATATAGAAAATCACAACGTTGTTTAAAAATTTTGGATCCGGATCACGTAAAAATCCATGGGCACTCTTGGCCCCATGTACTGGGGAAATTGTTAAAGTAGGCAAAGATTTCAAAATTGGTGGGCAAAAATCCCCTGAAGTTACCAAATGGGCAGAATGGGGCCTACTCTTATATACGTGCATAATTGTTTACTTCAAGAAACGAAATCTAATTCATCTTTAACTTTGAAAATTGGGGCCATGTTGAGGTGACTATCTCTTGTTCTATATAATATATATATATATTTATTTTATTACTACACAAAAAATATAATTTAAATCTCTGAGTCCAGCCTTTACAGTAATACCCTTAAAGGTGGGTGACTCCATCAATGAGGTCAAATTTTTCATATTATGCTCTTCTCCCTCGAACAGGAATCACATCACCAAACATCAGATTACAACTTTTGTTAAAAAAAAATCATTAAGACATGGTAAGAAAGCTGTACAGGTTAAATATGGATGTTATTTTTGATTTTAACTCAGATTAGCTATGATTGTTGTTTCATATTACAAATAATAAATAATAGGAATTCAGAGATACTATATAGAAAGGTAGTATAAAGGGGGTTGTTAAGATCACAGAATGCACCTTTAAAAGACAAGATTTAGGCAAAGACGTGGTCTCATGGCTATGGGTGTAATTGAACCCCAAAAATGATTTATTCAATCTGCCACATTTATCATTTATTGATAATACACTATAATATCGCTCCTGTAAAATGTAATGAAGAGGTTCATCTAAAATTATTTGGTAGTTTCTTGCTTCTCCCCAAATTTATATAGATTCCTTGATTAACTCTAAATCTACTTCCAATTTCTAGAGTTACAAAAAAGAGAACTAGCCAACAGCCACTACTTAACTAATACCAGACTTCCCTCACAACAATCCTATCCTCTGACTTCACCTGGCGATGAATCTTTTGCCTACTCTACACTAAGCATGGCATCCCTGTTGGTCTGGTTCAATTCCTGGTGGGACATCATCCCATCTTATCTCAATGGTCTCCGACAGCTTGATCAAATTCTCTGGATTTCATATCTTCAAGATCGACGTCCTCAATACCAGCTGTACAGTGAGAATGATGGCGACATCTTTGTACGGGGCATTGTCATTCTCGCAGTAGTGTGATTACAGGAGAAGAGAGGAGGAGATTTCTGGGAAGATAGTCCAGGTTGTGGACAATGGCACTCCTGCTGTGTGCTTCAAAACCAGTCTTCAGGTCCTGTCAATTTTCATTTTAGCTTGGTCTCCCACGAATTATCTCAATGTATGTATTGCCTTTGATGTGATGATGGAGTGCTGGGGAAGATTGGAATTACTGTGTCCGTACAAACATGGCTAGCCACTTTGGTTGCAATGGCAACGCAATGTTTGCATCAGATTCGGATGTTCCGGCTAAAAGAACCACTACTGGGCCGCTCGAGAATGGAGGATCCATGATGTGACTTAAGGAGGGCCTCGAGAAATTCCATAACCTATCGCTTCTGTGAGGGGAACTGTACTTGAGTTTTTCCACAATTCCGATTTCAACCGAGATCGGTCTTGTAGATGGAACACTAGATTTGACATCTTCAAACTGTTGAGTATAGCTGCAACAGCAAGAGCATTATGTGATGACACAAGAGCCGAGTACAGAACACAAAATTTGTCTCTTGACTGATTTTGGAAGGCTTACAGGAATTTCTTTTGCTTTGGGGTTCTTTTTCGTTTTGGGATTGGCCTTAGCTCTCTTCCCACACCACTAGTCAATTTATATCTCTTCGCCTTGGAAAGATATTCATCTTTTATG
This sequence comes from Ophioderma brevispina, assembly GCA_023653785.1. NCBI lineage: Eukaryota > Metazoa > Echinodermata > Ophiuroidea > Amphilepidida > Ophiodermatidae > Ophioderma > Ophioderma brevispina. Next base: position 2,383 of record JAMKCH010085069.1, read on the forward strand.
GGAGATATTGTGCCAAAGTGAGGATTCAAAGCCATGCTCAAGTCAGGCATTGTACTATCAGGTTCATCATCTCCTGAATAGACTTCGCCTTAAGGAGCTCGATCTTTCGAGGTCAGGTTGGTCGCAGATGTGTTCTTTTTCTGTTTTTTTCCCAAGGGTACTTTCTCCATGAAGTCTCTCAGGACAACATGAAAACTAACATTGGTGGTACTAGAGGCTGGCGATCAGAATGTGTCTCTGTTGGAGTGTATGGATGTTGCAGCTCTTAATCATTGATACTTGCTTTGGTTTGGGTACTTATTTGGTGATTTTAACTCATCAGAACTTTCACCACTACGTAATAAAAAGATGACTTGTTTTTACTTTCATCTTCTATTGGTGTCTTTCTTTTTGAAGCTTTGAAGGTCTAGATTGTTGCACTATTCTTAGGGTAGTTTTCTTTGTATTTACTTTGCCTTTTTGGCATTTATTATCCATTCTACATCATCTTTGTTGCTGTGCTGATCTCACTGTTGTAAACTGACATGCTTCGGTGGTCTGAGTGAAATTGTATGAGCGTCTTTCTGACATGGTTGCTGGCATGCTTTCTAGATGATCTTGACTAAATCCTTGTGGACCTACAGGTTTGAGGGAAAACACACTTAGTTACAGTGACACAAAACATTAGCAAACATCTCTAAGTTGTGATGGAAATAAACATAAAAATATATTTCTATTGAAATCATGATGAGGTGAAAACTTGTGGTGATAAAGACCATGCCCGATGAGTAGATTACTTATTCTAAGGAAGTTGAAATAAAAGCAAGCTACCAACTTACTATTAGAAAGGGACCCACAAAATACTACATTGTATAACTATCATACCCATTAGTCTATCAAACGAGTCAGAAATCTATGTAACTGTAATATGAAAATGCCCTTGTGTTTCCCCTTATTAAACAGCATTGTTTTGTACATTCCTAATATATTTTATAATGGAGATCTGTGGTTACAATCTATTTTTAGTAGAATGGGAGCATGGGGGGTTTTGCCCCTCAAATTTTTTGCCCCCCCCCCACTTGTTCTTTCCCCTTGTTTCCCCCAGCTGAGAGAAAAGAGAGAAGAAATAAAAAAAATAAAAAAAATTCGGCCAAAAATCACCAAATTTTGGGAAAAAATCAGCAATTTGGGGCCACAAAATGGTTTAAAATCTCTCAAATTATTTGATACTTTTCCCCCACAGAATTTCCCTTTTGCCCCCCCCCCCCCAAAATGTCACCCCCCCCAAGAAAAAAAGAGGGTCTGGTTGCCACACGATTTCAGACATGAAGCCACAGTGTGACCGAATAAGTGAGATGTGGGGATTCACTTCATTGACACATGTTGGCTCATGCTAGCCTTTTAAACGTCTTTGCCACCAGATCATTGTTCAAAAGTCTATGATGGCTGAACTACCGATTGCAATAGTATTCTCTCCCCCCAACATTTCCATTGTGATTGGTGAATGAAGACTACAGGCTGTTAATGCGACCAGGAAAATCTTGACAAATATGCTATGGCTTTGGAAGCTGCCTTCTCCATTTCCCAACATCGGTGCCATATGTGAGGTGGGCATGAGATTTGGAGATTTCTTTTTCCAAGTAGAGGATAAAAAAGTGCCACCTTAAGCCATTCAATTTGCATCTGTAGACATGACCTCTGACCTATTGGGTCACATGAAATGGCCACATTTAATAAAATCAAACCTATTTGCTTCACTTGTTTATAAGTATTAGCACTTTTATTTTGTGGAACGTGTACAAAATGAAATGGACCTTTTGGGCTATTTTCCCCTTTTTACTTGTTATTCCTAAAACAATATGTCACTATAGAGAAACAAAGACATTGGAATCCTTTGACCAAGGTGAATAATTTGAATACATTTTAAAAAACATTGGCACAATTTTAATTTTTATTGCCCTGTAAAAACTTCAATTAATCTGTCATGTGAGGACATGAATCTGCACTGCTCCAATAGCCAAAAACTCTTCTTTTTGGTCGATTTCTCATTCTCGGTACCAAAACTCATTTTACAAGTAAATGGCACAATTTGCTCCGCATTATTTTTACTAATCCAGTGTGTGCTAAGGTCAACATTTTTTGACACCTCAGTGGACCCTCCTTTTTTCACTTTTTTGAAAAAGCAGATCAAACCCCTTGATAATTTGTATTGCTTTCGTAGATTCGTTCAAATGACAGTTTTGTGACCCCTAGATAATTGGACACGCCTCTTAAGAACCACCCATAAGGATCATTTAAGCTTCCATGTCACCGTCAAATCAAAAGACAAAGGAAGGAAAAAGCCCTTTCGATCATGTTCCCAATAATGACCTCTGGATTGACCTCGTAGATAATTCCTCTAACTGGTTAACACCTCATTAGACCTGCATTACCCATCCTCAAAGCCTTATTCTGAGAAATGCAGATGACTAACCATCCACTTCTCTGCAAGCATCCTAGGTACCTCAAGTTGTTGCCCTTTGACCTCTAATCTGTTATTCACCCATCACATCAACTCTTCTTCTCCAAGGTGCACTCCTATCACAAGCCATAAAGGTCATAATAATGCATTGCTCCAAATCACAATGCATTGCGGTGTCTCCCAATCAGAATGAATTTCTGCGTCACAACACGTTCTTAGGTTCCACAACACATTGTAAACGTGTTGTGAAGGCTTGCAATGCCTTGTCAGATACTTTGCAATGCTTTGTGGGTCTTTTTTTAAAGAAAAAAAGTCACAGAAATTCATCACTTTGATTGGCTGATATCGCAACGCAAGTTTCGGCAGTGCTTTGTCGAGTTTCCACTACAACTTTTTCCTAACACGTTGCAGCAATACATTATGACCCTCATAGCTTGCGATGCACTCCAGATGGCTTTGTGAAGAATCTGTGTATGTCTGACTGATAAATGCCTTGGCACACCAACAGTTCTGCAGATTTTAACTGCTGAGCTAACAAGCATACAGCACATTTGAGATACTGTTCTGGAGCACCAATATGGAGTAAAGCTATGTTGAACTTTTAACGTTTTACTTCCAAGACCTGGAAACTCTTCCCTCACTTAAAGAAATTGACATTTTCTATTTGCAAAAATGGCCCAATAGTGAATAGAACCCAGCACTACTATGTACTACTATATGAAGTACGAAGTGATTTTCTTATCCACGAGTAGACAAGGGACAAGCTGCATGATGGTCGATTTAAGCTGCCTAGAATGAATTACATATGTTACTGTTATTAAAACCGAGTGAAAAAGAAATTTAAAATTTTGTGTCAGAGTTTAAAAAAAAATAGGAACAGCAGTCACCTGATTATGTGGTCAAAGAAAAAGAGAGTAATATAATAACCCTAAGTGACCCCTGAATGACATTTGACCTTCCCATCTGTTACCCCAGATAAGGCCTTGTCTCAATGTATAAAGCATACCAAGTATGAACTTGACACGTGACTGCACTAAAAAGCTACAGTAAGTTGAAAGAGTGCCAAGCAAAGGTGTATACTACATCAATATAATGATCCTAAGTGATCCCTGAATGACCTTTGTCCTTTCCTTCTGTTATCCCAGATAAGACCCCTTGTCTCAAAATACAAGCATACCAAATATGAACTTGATCCATCACTGCCTATAGTAAGTTGAGAAAGTGTCCACCAAAATGTGTACACTAAATGGCAGACACGCAGATCATACCAACCTAAGGTCTTTCTGGCATCGGATGACCTTTTTCAAATGAGGTCAATTTTACATTTTCAGCCTATCTTACAACTTGACCTCATCAACAAATGAGGGATCCCATGTTGCACCTATGACTCAAGGTTGGTTCCAATTGAACTTCAACTTTCAATTGAAATCAATTTTACATTTTCAGCCTATCTTACAACTTGACCTCACATGACCTTTAACCTAGGTATGTGACCTTTGACCTCATCAACAAATTGGGGTGGCCATGTTGCACCTGTGACCCAAGTTTGGTTTAAAGACACTATCAGTGATTTGAAAAATATTTGAAATTTGCAGGAATAGCTTCAAAGTGAAGAATAGGTCTGTAGAATTCTCATAAGTTACCTTTTCCCAATTGAAGAATTGACAGAAAAGGAAAACGACAGTGTTCCAAGATACGATTCCCCATTGAATTACGTGTTGTAGTAAGTGTCCGAACGGACAGTAATGACTAAAATTTCCGATTCTGTTCTTATTAGGTTGCTTCTGGTCTTATCATTTGCAGGGCATGTTAGGATACCTATACTTGTTACATACCTGCAAAAAATCTGATTTTTGATGATTTTTTCGTTTTTCTGATTTAGCAAATCACTGATAGTGCCTTTAAATCCATCAAAGTATGTGGATGTGGCAGGCAAATGTTGACCCTTTTTTACGACAGACATCAAGAACAACAGACTACAGTGGACAAAGTGAACCCCATGTGTCTTCCTGCCTTAAGGTATGAGACCTATAATTATTGTGTAAATTATGTGTTTTGCAATATGATCTTATAGAAAGAAGGGGAAATAGTACTTTAATATGCTTTTTGTTTGATGGAAATCGGAGCTGCGGTTCCCAAGTTACGATAATTTAAAGATGCCAATTGAAAAGCACGCAATTCTATTTCTTTTTATTTTTATTGTTTTTCACCCAGTGATTTTTATAATGTAGTTCTATATTTTTTCAACCTGCTATATTTAAAAAAGTAATTCAAAAAATTATATCTCATAAACTAAACAAGCTATTGATACCATTTATTAAACAAAAATTGAGATAATTTAAGTCCTTGCTTTTAAACTTACTTTGAGAAAAATGATTTGAATATTATTGCATATAATTTGCATAATAATTAAAAAAAAGTGTTTCTACATGTTTTTTACCATTTTCTCGAATTTTCGTGTATCATTTAAGTACGATTTTTGGAACACTCCTGTGATTTTATTTTACAATATTTTTCAATGAAACTTGCTGGAGTTGTTGTTTATGAATGAATCTTGTGCTTGACATTGCTTGTTTTCCTAATTTATTTCCATGGGGGGATCTGTGGAGCTTATGCATATTAATTAGCTGACGATTTTATTGATTTTCTCATTTTTTTTAGTTTTTTTTTAAATTATTTTTTACACAAACGTAAATTTTGAATTTTGAGGATGTCAAGCACTAGCTTAAGTCTTAAGCTTAAAATAATGTATAAGTTGATATGTTACCACCTACAGCAGTACTGCTATCTTGCTTCACGTATGCCTTATTATATATGTGCATAATTGATTATGCTAATTAAGCATGCGTGTAAATTGGGACTTTTTTACATTAGATCACAATAGTTTCTGATGACCAATTGAACTAAACCATTAGCTTTTACAAATAACCAAACATGAAAAAAATTCTAAAATTATAGGTCTCATACCTTAAGGCAGGCGACACAAAATTAATTGAAGTGGCCTCAAAAAATAAAGTAGGAGGGGACATTAAACATGTATTTTTTTACTAAGCCTAATGTGAAGAAAGTGAAGTTATAATTCAGGAGCACTGTTTACTTTAGTGCTCCAGGCCAGGAACACTATACTTCCTTTCTTCTGTGCACTGATGCAAGAGTATAATTCGGTGATTGTACCATTAAATTGCAGGCATGTGTTTAACTGCAGACGTGTAAAAGGTGTAATGAACAGGTGTGCGCTGAAAAGCTGTGTCTATGCTATGACATTAGTGCACAGAAGAATGAAGCATAGATGATTCCTCAAACATGCATGTCAAATTACATGACAAATATGTTGATCAAATAAATGTATACTTGAAATGCACATACAGGTAAAGTAGAATAGAAAATTGGAACTTTCTCGATAAGGAGACTAATTGTTCACTAAGGTGGTGACCAGGGGGGTAGGACATGCCAACCTAACAGCAACAGAAAATTCAAAACGGCATCAACTTCCGGGTGCTACTTTGTTTCAAAGACTTAACGGTAGGAGGGCGCTCTTACGCATATCAAATGGTTACACGCAGACTTGACTAAAAACTAGGCCTGGTCACGAATATTTAAATATAAATGACCGTTATTGGAAACCCGACGGATTTTGAAGTAAATAATTTTTTCTTAATTTATCATGATATTACTAAGATCTTTTGAACAAAGGTTTAAGAAATGATTTTTTTTAATGTCACTGGGGCCGAGACTGCCATAGTAAATGCACGTAGCAGTTCCACAAATTACCGTTTGGAAATCCCCAATGCCCAAATCGAGCATATCGTGTCCTACCCCCCCGGTGGTGACCAGGGTTCAAAAAAATTCTATATCCTAGGAATCAAACCAAAACTTTGCAGAAAGCATGGCAGGTTTCCTGCAGTTTGATATTTTTCTTTGTTTGGAATATATGTCAAAATTTCCCTTGAATTTCCTTCAAATTCCAAAAAATCACCTCTAAATTTCAAAATTCACCTCCAAATTTCAAAATTTTCCTGGAAGCAGCTTCCCCACTTTTTTTTCAGAATGTGGTGGTGACCCTATTTCGAAACCACAAGTCCCTACTGATGATCGAGGCTGGTATTCTCAATAGGGAGTATAACTTTAGACTAACCCTGGTTTAAACCTGGGTCTAAAGTTACACTCCCTTTGAAAATACCAGCCTGAAACTGTTTAGAAAGGCACACTGCATGTGAAGACATCATCAATATGACTATTGGAATTTCTATGGACATCTCTTGTCAGCAGCCCTCTTAAATGAAAGTAACCAAAGCAAGGCTGCTTAAGATTTTTTTTTTCTGAAAACTTGTCATGCATTTCCAGAGTACCCCCTGATTGTCAAGATACATCATGCTTGAAGAACATAAAGGTAGGCAGAAATGTTAGTAAACAGTTTTTAAGTTGTTGGTTGTTTAAAGAGACACAAGGACATTTCCAGGCAATTGTGATGTCAATTTTTTAAAAACTTTTTAATACTTACCAAATGTACTAAATCACACCCAAAGTGAATAATCCAAAAAAGATGTCTTTATGCAATAGTAAAGTAATTTATTATTTTTGTTGTGCATGATAGAAAATCTAAGCATACTTCTTTATAGGGCTGATTATGACAGCAAGTTCAAAAGACAATGGCTGACTCAGATTTTCTGATGAGGGCGCACTCAATTTTCAAACAAATCATGTTTTTTGCATATACATAATGCTTGTCCATATACTAATCACTGGGTGAAATAACTAAGCTCAAATCGAAGTCCTTCATATAGAAAATCACAACTTTGTTATAAAATTCTGGAATTTTCGTAATACACGGTATCCTATTGCACTGTTACACTGTGCATAAATGTTTACTGCATGAAAACGAGAAATCAGATTCATCTCTAACTTTGGAATTACGCATTTTAGGTTACTTTAGTTCTAGATGACAACTATAAGTTAATTACTACACCCAAAAAATATATATTTCAAAATTGCTGAGTCAGCCTTTAAGTTTTGTGTGTGTGTGTGTGTACTTGTCCAATAAACATTCTCGGAAGGTGTTCTACAACCAATCAAGTGCAAATTTTGAGAAATTTGTATCCTCAGAAAATCTCCATGTGTCCCTTTAATTGAGTCTTTTGTTAGCTGCATTTCCCTATAGATAGCAACCTCAGTAGCAAAACTATGCAATGCTAAGCTAATAAAAACTGTATACATCAAGTTAATCTTTTATATACTTTCAAAAAGAGCGCAAACTTGCAGCAGGGGATTTCTCTCAGTGTGCATGCATGTAGCCAGGGGGTGCGGAGGGAGTGCTCGCACCCCGGGGTCTAAAAAAAGAAGAGGAGAGGGCAATGCATTAAGGCTCAAACTGCAAAAAAGTTCTTTCTGGGGTTCACCCCCTAGACCTCCACTGGGGCTTTGCCCCTGGACCCTTCCCTGCCATATTGTTGTTTGGATCACTCCCAGGATCCTCACCCCAGGGATCAGGGATCCTGTCTAAGCACATGTGTGTGTGTTTGGGGGGGGGGGCAGGGTGCAAAATAAGATTTTTAAAGGGCACCCAATTTCAAGGCAATTTTTAATTGTGTAAAAGGGCATCAAGGCAATTACATGTTAATAAATAGGGCCAAGAATGGCAAAAATTTAGGGCATCAAGGCAACTGGTAGGGGCACCGAAGGCAATTGCTTTCGGTGCCTTCGGTTATTTTGCGCCCCGGGGCGGGGGGTCATTTTAGAAGCAAAGCAGAGCTCATTCACAGAAGTGCACAAAAATATCATCCAGTGTAATTGCACAGTTAATTTTTAGTGTATGAAGATAAGTGGAAATATTATTAGTTTAAGCTGTAAAGTTAACATTCTGGTAATTTATCAGATATGAATTTACTTTGTTGGAGGAAGGACACATGCCGGAACTTCCAGTTGAGGCGTTGCCGAGTCCCCGTCACTTTCCCAATGGTTTCTTCCTGGTAGGCACCATCGTCTCCTTGTCTGACCATAACGGTTCCCTGAAGGAAACTCCACCCATTCGAAGATGGTTTCGTACATTAGATCACGTTCAACCACACGGAATTGCTGGTTGGCGGGTGTTAACTGGGCCATTATCCTGATGTTTTCCAACCTCTTCCCCATATCCTCTACTGCTTTAACACCATCAAAAGCTCTAAAGAGTCGTGGGTCGGGCTGACCTCCAGCTGTTTGTTTGAATGGAACAGAAGATAGCCTGGTTGTCGATGGTGATGACATCTGGCTCAACATCTGGACATTTTCTAGTCTGTTCCCCATGTCTTCTACACCTTTTACCTCATCAAAAGCTCGGGGTAATCGTAGGTCTGGGTGTACAGCCGTTTCATCAAGTGGTTTGAATGAAAGCATCTTGGCTGCTGGTGGCAATGATATCTGAGCTAGCCTACAGATATTTTCCAGGGTTCTTCCCATGTCTTCTACCGATCTTCCTCTGTCAAATGCCCGAATGAATTGTGGATCAGACAGACCACTGAATGTTTGCTCAGCACAAGGTACTGCAGTTGCTAATGGTGACGGTTCACTCCCTGATACCATGATAGATGCTGCAGTGTCTTCTGGGGTGGGTGCAGTAGATGTTTCAGGATGAATCATGGTATGCTGGTCAGCCGACAAAACAGACAAATCAGTGGATGACGGGACAATAGATGCAGTGGTAGCTGAGGGCGCCACACGGTCTGACAGTGGCGACAATGCACCAATGTTGGCTGCAGCATTTGCCAACATTCTCGCTTGTATCTCTGGCTTTGAAGCATGATCATCTGCTGGTACGTCAATCTTCTCTTCCATTTTGTCTGCTTCAGTGCTTGTCAATGGAGTCCCAGTATTGGCCAGCGGTGGGCTTTCGCAGACGTCAGCTGCGGCATTAACCGACTCCCTCGCTTGTATATCTGCCTTTGAAACACCCACACCACCTGCTGGTACCTTGGTCGTATCTTCCATTGTTTCTGTACACTCTAGTTTAGTTTGCTTTAATTCTTCATCCATGCTGTCAAGACTACAAAAACTTGTCAGTACAGGAAAGTCAATGGATGTGCCCCAACTGGTATCAATACTCACTCCAACAAAAGAAGATTTTTATCAGTTCTGGAAGGGGACCGTTTCTCATCCCTGGTCTTATACGTTGCTATTTTTTATGTCCTGTGATGATTGAATTAAACAGTAGACTGTCTGCGCAATACTGATAAGATGAATAAACATGAACTTCACAAATTGAACCTGGGCTGACCAGATATGAAGCCAAAGTCCACAACAACTTTGCAGTAGCGATATGCATTCAGTTGCCTAATTGAAAAAAAGAAGAAACAGAATTCAATAACTATAAAAGCTAGATTGTTTGATTTCCTTACTCTAGAAATTTAGAAATTGTAATATGGTAAACAAGGTTTATGTTTCACTACAATTTTGAGTAAAATAGTGCAATCAGTGATTTGTTGCACATATATCATAGTGTGGTTTGGTATGTCAACGAAACAGTTCCCGTAGGATTTTTGTGCTAAAATTGATTTTCTTGCTGTTTTGCACAGACTGCTTCTGCCTTCTTCAAGGTTGGAAAATGTTACTACAGGGGAAAATTTGAGTCAAATTGTATTTTAATGTACATTACCATGTTTGTCTCCCTATAAGGATTATTACCATGTTTGTCTCCTTATAAGGATTAGAAAAAGTATATATTTGCCTAGGTTCCATTCTTTAGTTAAAGCGGTATAGCCCCATAATGGTTCACGGTCATCCTAGGGTAAAATTTACCCGATGCACAGATTTTGTTGAAAATGGTGACAAGTTGTTCGTATTGTCTCATAGGATCAAAAAATGTACTATTTTACAGTTTGTGGCATTTAGTTGGCTAATTACATAGCAAAGTATCAAGGGTCTACATGGTCCATGGTCTCTATAACTTTCCGTGGATGTTGCAATGGTGATATCATCCAATTCAGTTAAAATGCATTTTCTGCTTCAGTATGACAAGAGGAATCATTTAACACCACTTTCAACAACATCTTAGCCCTCAGGGTGACCTTGAGCCATTATGGGGCTATACAGCTTTAACTAAAGTTTGGAACTTAGGCAAATATACTTTTTCTAATCCTTTTGGCAGATTTATCTTATAAGGAGACAAACGCATTAGTGTACAAAACACCATTTATATTATATTATAATAAACACCATTTGACGCAATTTCAAATTTTTCCCTGTACTAACATTTCCTCCCTTGAAGAAGGAAGGACAGTCTGGAAATTTGAACCCCATCATTTTCTGACAGTCTAGGCCCTATTAAAACCCGAACAGCAATAAAATCAATTTTAGCATGGAAATCCTACGAGAATACACACCGTATCGCACTATCATGCCTTGTTGATGGTATCATTTGGCAGATTTATCTAGCTTCAGCCCTAACTCAAAGTAACCTTAATCCTTCACATAACCCTAAGTGAACACTAAAGGACAAGGATGAATAGTAGAACATGTAATGCCTAAAGTCTGACTCCAACTCCTATGCTAACCAAAATTCCTGAAACTGAGCCCTTAAAGCACAAAATTAAATTTGAATGAAAGTTGTTGTGGTTGATTACCTATGGCCTAAACTGTATACGTGAATACACACAGTTTAAACATTGAGCTAACCTCAAATTAAGCTGATAGGAAAAATCACCAATGCCCCTTTATTTTGATCCTTGATAACTTAAAGGTGCAACGACAGATTTCCCATATCAGGTGTCCCTTAAAAAAATCGAAAGTACTGATTTTTGCCCTGATGTAAACCTTTCCATCAGAAATAACCCCATCTGAAAGGATTAAGCTGAGAGATGTTTCTTTGGTACAAAATATTTGAAATTTCTAATTTCGTATAGGAGCAAATACGAAATTCAGCTTATGTTTTATATTGAAATATAAGCAAATCAGAATCGATCTTTTCCTCTCTTTTAAGGCATTTCTGTAGCCAAATACAAGGTAAGAAATGTATTGAGTGTCTATTCTATATCAAATTACTATTATGATACAATATTTGGGTGCCTCAAAAATCTCTCTTTGCCACCTTTAACAATGTGTCAATGATGGCATAAAATTCTAACCAAAACTCCAATAACTGGTTCAGATGATGTAATGATACATTTATTGAAAATTATGACAATGGCTTTTCAGCAATGATGATGATTGTGATGACAGAAAACTGATTCAACGGCGACACAATTTTGACAACTAATTTGGATTATTTATTCCACTGACTACATCCAGCGTAAATTTTGAAATTTCAATGCGGGCAAGTATGATTTTTCTTAAAAATCTAATTTTACACATCTTTCTATGGAAAATGGGGATATAGTGGGCGCTATAACATACAAATCATGACCTTTGTAGGCCAATATGTCAAGATTCTCGCAATAGATTATTCTGGTTTTTGCAGAGGTATAACAGCTCTTGCCTGTCCCTACTTGTCTAAACTGTGTCGCCACTGCTTTAAATTGTTCTAAAAATAGAAGAGACAATTTGCATGGGGTCAAACAGCTGTGTACATGATATTGCGTGTATCGACTCCTAATTAGCTAACCCCAATCTTCCCACACTGTACAAAACCCAACAGTGCCGATGCTAAAAAATGCACTAAGTCACGTGTGATGTGACACATTGGTGACTTGCCATTCCTGGCTATGGGCCTGGTGCCCGAGTATTTCCGGTTTGGTTCAAATCCACACCGAATTGCACTCCTTTCTCCTCTTGCTTCTTTTACTTTATTCTTCCCTTCTCTCTTCTCTCCCAGGTTAAGGAAGTTGATGGGTTTGTTTTACTAATAAAAATAAACAAGGTGGTTCCCGAACCACAAGTCTTTCCCCTCTCCCCTAGCCCTCTTTGCGATCAAAAAAGTGTAACATTTGCACAATGGGTCAAAGGTCACATAAGTTCAACAGGGGTCTACCTCTGAACACTCCCTAAAAAAAAAAAAAAAAAAAAATAATGCATTGCAATGTGCCTATACTGTACTGTACTAAACACATGTCAGTACTAGGGATAAAAGTGTTCCAAAGTTAAAGAACCACAAGGCATTTCATGATCATGCAAAAATTCCCTAAGTACTAATGCTTTGTGGGCTAAAATGGGCCTAGAAGTCAGGGTTTTTATGTGTTAAGAATAGGATTTTTGTGAGATCACATGACCCTATTGAGGTGAAATTTCCCGAAACTGGTGCATTGTGGGATTGACTCAATACACCCTCTGGGTCTTGGCCTAGTGGTTCTTTTGATCAAGTCTGGTGGTTATAGCACCTTATGTGGTACAGAAATGGTCCTATTACAAAATGGGGTCAACAGTAACATACAGGTCACTAAAGGTCAACTTCTGAACAATTGATGGGTCTGGGGCCAGTGGTTCTTCTGACCAAATTTGGCTGCAATCAGCCTCAGCATATAGCCAAAACTTTAACAGAAAAACTTAAAGCAATATTAGCACATTTTTTGAAGAGTGCCCCCAATTTTCAAAATTTGATATTTTTGCACAGCTATGTTGGTAATTGTCTAGAAAACTACACCTGTGAACGAGAATGCTCAAAAATGCGTATTTATCATAAAATGAGCGATTTTTGTAATTAGAAATGGGATCCTAGATTGTACTTAACGGCAGAGCTGGAAATGCTAAGTTTATGTGCGTCCATGATGAAATAGTGCCACATGACCTCTAACTTGACTTGCCTGAACCAATAAATCAACTAATAGATGAGCGTAGATACGTACATGGCGCTATTTCCCGGCTATTTCACATTGGAAGGCCATTTCCAGCAGCCGTTGAATTATTATCGGGATCCCGATATTAATTGTTCTAGTTACAAAATTCCTTCGTTTGTGACACATAGACATTGTAGAGCTTAACCATTCACAGGTATAGTTTACTAGCCAGTTACCAATGCAACCGTGTAAAAATCTTAATTTTTTGAAAAATTGGGGGCGCTCTTCAAAAAAATGTGCTAATATTGCTTTAAACCAGAATTTGCAGATATATCACATACACATTTAATACAGAAAGAGTGATTTTTTGGTCGTGCTCTGAGCAAGCTCAGGGGCAAGACTAAAAAATTTCATACCAGCTTGGAACTTATTTCTAAGGCTTAAAATTTTTGTTTTAGCAGATTAGGCTAGGAGAAATAGGGTAGGTAGGTCGGCTTAAAAATTATAAACACACATGACTCACTGTGAGAGCTAAGCATGGTGTGACTGTTGTGTATTTTAAACGGCACTGGCACATTTTCAGAAAATATCAAATTTCTTCAATTTGCTCGCAAATGACAGGCCATTGGAAGAAGAATATTTTACACGTAAAAAATAACATACCAACAACAGAGGGACATTAATATAAGAGGCTAAAGATGCTCCAGGTGGGTAATTTGGAGGCTAACTTTTAAAGGTGCTTGTTCCAATTATGCTATGTTGTTCTTGATATGAGAGCCTTGGCACTTACACAATAAGCCCCATCAAGTACCGTGGGAAAACAAATTGCGGTTTTGATGGAAGGCGCAATAATGCACATTGCAAAGCCCTTTCCAACGTGCTAAGTAATATTGATGGTTAACCATTAATTCGTCGGTTTTGGGAAATGAATGGATTTGAGGGCTCCAATTTCAGGACGACAATGAGAAAAAATGTGGCATTTGATCTGATATCAAAATCTACTACTTCCGGGAAATCAGGGGGGTCCCAAAGACGATCGGAACAAGCACCTTAAGTTTGCCATAACTTTAATGCAACAAATGGTCTATTACATGAAATTAAAGAATAACCGATATGATCGGTATTTTTGACATTGGGCCGTTATGACCTTATCGTATCTGATCAAAAAGGTCCAAAACTTGAATAAAATTGTTCCCAAACTGATGGCCAAAATGGTGAAACTAAACTGAAACAAATTTATTATTTTATTATACGCAGGAGTGTGTATGTTATTATAACTTACTACTATTTCGCCATTTAGTGGTTACCTAAATCGATCTGCTACTTTCTGGCCGCTTCTGGCCTTTCGAAAAAATGGCGGATGAGAGGTAACGCCAAAAAAAAAATCGGAAGTGGAATGAACCAATTTTAAAATCTGTAATCGGTTCTTTTTTTTTTTTTCTTTATAACAGATATAAGGTGATCTTATACTAGATTCCAGTTGATTAGTGGGGATATACCCCTACTTTTTGAGGTGGAGGTATGAATTGAGGGATTAGTATATAAAAACTTTAGTCCGTGTATGTGTGGTATGATGTGCACTGTAGTCGGGCATTCACCAGTCCCAATCAATAGTCAAAGGACTAAAACCTTAGAATGTTCAAAGAAAGCGAAAACTAATCCAGGAATAGTTCAGTGATTGATGAAAAAGAAGGTGTGAAAGCTGATTTTTGTGAATAGTGAAGATAAAAGTTATGCATTGTAACACACAGGTGACTGAAGCCTCTAACATTTATGATATGGTGTTGTAGGCAATGTTTTTTTTTAAAACCAACTCCTGGGGAAGCACACTATGCATCACATAGGATTAAAATACAAAAGTATGTCTGGACGAACAACGTAACTTTATTGTAGTGGCTAGTTTCTTTCAATCTGATCTCTTTTGTTTTGCGGAGAAAGAAATCGAAGATTTTCTGGATATTTCTTCCCCTATTTTGAGTAATGGACGAAGTCCAAACTCCGCCCATACTCTACCATCAACTGGAATCTACATAGACACTAATTGAATATCATAGGACCTCTACTCCTTGATATAAAGAGATTTATTGTCATGAATCTTTTGGCACATATATAATGAAAATCCCTAAATAAAAAGTACCAGATGTTTTCATGGCCATTGGCGTATTCCTTGCGAAAAAAAAATCCAGGATTATTCCTGTGACCAATATACACAATGACAAACGACATGGAAGATAACCAGGTTTATTCCCTGTGGTATATTACAACGCGCATGCAATACCGAAACCGAAGACAGCGAAAATATATCCCATACGCGCATATATCACGTGGCAAGTTTGCCACAAGCCTTATCCTTTTGAACTTCGTTGAAGCAAACAAAGGATATGAGCGAAGATCGTTTAGAAATTTTTTATTGCAAAAAAACACACTTTTTTAACCTTAGTGATATGAGAAAAATGTAAGAGGGGCGTTTTTTTAGATATCATTTTGTGATAACAAAGGTTTAAGTTGGCCTAAACAGAACAATCAGAAAACACGTGGACATTTGAAAAGGGGGTGTCGCGTTTAATATTAGTTTGATCGCAGTCGCACTGTAACCACTATCTCTATACAATGGATTGGCTACACAACAGTAATTGATCTTAGATGAATGGAGCAACGGTGGGCATCTTGGTATAACGAACAAAATAGCATTGCAGAGCCACCTGTTTAACAGAAAGTGTTCTCCGGGTGCACGTTTTAGATACATGCCATCCCATACGCACAAATACAATTGAGCTCACTGAATGCTTGATTCGTAGTTGTTATTCGCTTATCCACATTTCCCAAATTGGGAACGAATTTTGTTATAAATGACCGGCTCTTAAACCACCTGCTTGGGCTCTTCTTTGGATGACCAATATGGCCACAGTGCTTCAATTACGAAGCCCGGTTTCCAATCCATTGTATCGAGATCAGTGTTCGAAACCAACTAATGCGCGGTTCAGCAGTCTACGTACTTTTCAATGTACCGAGTAGCGCTTCGTTGTATGTATGATGTACAGTTTCCTAATTTTATTTTAAAAAACTATATTTCAAGAATCCCGGCTCATTTATTAAAAAATTAGGCACACATGTATGCATATTTGATAAATTAATTTTTAAAGGGAAAACGTTTAAATTAAAACTGTGTTTTAATTCCAATGTTAAAAAGTAAACGCTATAGTCTTTCATAAAGGCCATAACTTGGGACTAACCACCGATCAACTTTCAATTGGTGTGAAAGCTCTAAACATGGCTTGTGTGCAAAAACGATAGCGTTAAATTAATAAACGTGGCGGGCTTCCTACAACGTCTACTGCTTCGAAGTTAAGCGTGAAAATTATGTTTTCTTTGCAAGGAATACTCCAATTACCAAGCAAACCTCTGGGGACGTCTTATTTAGGATATTTCATTATATTATATGTGCCGATAGATTTATACCATAAATTCCTGAACACCACAAAGGTCACAGACAGTCAAACAAGGTGCATAACCATGGGAATCAAACTCCGGCGTGTGTTTGTTTGTGTTTGCTTGTTTTTTGGTTGTTTGTTTGTTTATTGTTTGGTGTTTGGTTTCAGTAAGCGCGCTGAATGGTTCTTTAATAACTTCAGGTGAGGGCTTATCGTAAATACAAGCTTACAATTCCATGCAAAAATATTAATTTTGAAAATTCTAGAGAGCGCACTATTTTTTCAAATGTGCTAGTGTCTCTCTTTAAAAGATTATTGGTTTGATGTTTTGAATTGTTAGAATTGTCATGTAATATATATTGTAATTTAGGCACATACAATTTTGCAGTCAGTTAAAATTAGGCTTAAGTTAATTTATTTTTCACGACTGAATGAGGGTTTAGATCAGTTTATATGCAGGTTTTGTTAGAAAAAAATAACTATATAATGAATGCATGATAAGCTAGTCTATTGATCCACAGACCTAATAACATTTTTCCATTACAGTAACCTAATCAACATTTGTTGCTATGGTGACGACCAATTAAATTGGCACAATTATTATGAAATTCAAATGTGCAAAATGTTAAAGTTGCATTAAAATGCGAGCATGTTAACACGGTCATTGGCAGTAATAGTAGTAATATGACTACAACAAGGCTGAGCTTTAATGATTTGGCAGATAATCGTTGACTGCAAAATATTAGCTATTATGCATGAGTATTAGCCCCACTAATCACATGACTATCAAACAATCAAATATCAAACCACATTCCACATCAGTTGCCATGGTGATTGGGTCAGACACAAACTTAGTCGCATCAACATGCATTGGCAAGCTCTTTAAGCTCTTTAGAAACTTGTTATCATAATCATGCTCCTGCAATTCCTGGTGACCTTTAATCAGAAACTCCAGTGTAAATTTTTAAAAAAAAAGAACTATTTTGGTTAATAAACAGAGCAAACACACTCTCACCGTACACTAGCTTCATGGGAATTAATTTTGTAGCATGCGCCATTTTCAGTTCTGTATAGATGTCAATCAACCACTCCACATTCCAGGAAAAAATAATATGTAAAATAAAAAAAAATATAGTATAAGCTGGGGAATGGTATGAATCCTGATCCATTACGATTGTATTGGAGAAACATTTGTTGTCTGCCAATGGAGTTTGTGAATGGGTCAAAGGCATATGTTTTACATTGGAATATACCTTTCCCAACTTTCTCGTTGTCTATGTCTGTGTCACAGCGTGTTTGAGTATGTATAGATGAAAAATCAATTTTACGGATTTGGTACATGAAATAGAAGACGGGAAAAGGAAAAAACGGATTTCTTGCCGGACGACCAAAAATTTCTTAAAAAATCAGTTATGGACAAGCAAACATTTGGGGCCTTAATTAATGACATGTTAGATCTGATGGATAATCATAAAACACAGGCTGTTTTTGCCCTTGGTATTCAGAATAAAACAAAATTCAAAACAAAACTCTGTTTGGAAAATTCCGATTACATAGTTTAATTTTATGAGTATTCATGTCTATTTCAGTTCCCCATAGGCCACTGTGTTAATCAGAGATACCACCCAGTTCCATTCCAAAATCCTGAAACTGGTATAAAAAACCTGAAAAAGCTTGTGAATTGGCCTGAAAACCGACACCCCCCCTAAACAGGCTGTAGATAAATAAATAAAAATGTGGAAATTGGACGAAACAAAAAATCTGAATTCGGGGTTTCCATGAAAAGTGGCCATATTGGCCTTTAGTCCTTTGAATTGTTTTGCTAATTGGCTGTCGCATGTGCACATGCAAAACATATTACCTTTAATGTTGTTAAAAATTGAGGATTCCCTTCCTACCAAATCTCTGAATGTCACATTAAGGAGCTTGTTAAGATTTATGTCTATTGTGTTCTCTTGTTAATAGATATGAGAGCCTGGCACTTGCATGATGCGCCCATAAAAGTACTATGGGAACCAAAATTTGGTTTTGATGGAAGAAGCCAAGAAAGCAATATGCCATAATGAAAGCCCTATTCAATATTGTGGCTATGGTTAACCATTAATTCAGTTTTTTGTTTATGATTCATTAGTTATCCTTGAGAAAGCTTATGCTCAAAATTTCAGGACGACATGCAATGAGAAAAAGATGACCTTTCATCTGTGATATAAAAATGATCCTACTTCCGGAATAAATTAAGCGGGTCCCAAAAAACGATCGGAACACGCCCTTTAAGCTGGACCTCTACGCTTGTTCATTCCGAACACTGCAAACAATCTTGGGCCTATTACACTGCTTGATTTCTTAATCAGCGGAATGGTTTCAGTTTCAGTTGGATTTCAAAATGACCCTACAAGCAGGGGCATACAGACCGGGGAAAGGGGGGGGCAAGTTGACGCTCTGGCTCGAATAAGCGGGATTGATATGGATACATTTTCATTCCTCTTCTGGAATTTCAACCAATTTCAGGCAAAATTTAGGCCAAAATTTAAAGTAATGCGCCATTTTCGTGCGCTACGTGCCGATTTCGTCAAGTTCAGACTTATTTGGAGCAAATAACTGGACGACTTACAAATTGCCTCTCTGGCGGACACTTGGAAATTTTGCCCCTTGGATTGAACTACTCGGTACGCCACTGCCTACAAGCCGCTACTTTTCAGTGTACGGTACAGAAGGTTAGATTTGTTAAGGCCAAAGAAAAAACAAGTTTGCTCAGAAATGTGAAAAAAATCACATCGGTCCTCGGACGCTTGTGTCCGCGTCCTGCCGTCGCGGTTAGTGAATGATAGGCCTAACATGAACCGTTGACCTTGATATGTGACCTTTGACATCAGCAACAAATGAGGATCCCATGTTGCACCTAGGATTAAGTTGGTTCCAATTGAACTTCAACTTTTCATATGAGGTCAATTTTACATTTTCAGCCTATTTTACAACTTGACCTCCCATGACCTTTGACCTGATATGTGACCTTTGGACCTCATCAACAAATGAGGGATCCCATTGTTGAACATGATTCAAGCTTGGTTCCAATTGAACTTCAATGTTCATATGAGGTCAATTTTAATTTTCACCCTATTTTACAACTTGACCTCACTGACTTTTGACCTTGGCATGTGATTGACTCATCAACAAGTGGGGGATGCCATGTTGCACTGGACCCAAGTTTGGTTAAACATTCAAAGTATGTGATTTACATGCAAATTGTTAACCCTTTTTCACAACAGACATCAACAACAGACATCAACCACAGGACTACAACAAAACAGTGGACAAAAGTTCCTTTTTTTTAAAAAAAAAAGCAGGCGACACAAAAAGTCCAATGCAAAAGGTGGGTTTATTTTTTTGTGACCCACATTTTTTTACCTATTTTCTTGTTCTGAAAATGAAAACATAAAATCAGGTGAGTAAGTAAAAACCTTAAAAAATGTGCTAAAAAACAATTTTGAAAGCAATGTGTGCGATCTTCTGTGACAAACTTGTTGTTTATTTGGCCTAAGTTTTAGCTTTCTGCAAGCAACAAATAGAATGCAAATTTAAAAGCCATCAAAAATATTTTGACCAATGGGATGCTTTAATATTTAGTTAGATTAAAACCAGAAATTAAACAGTGTTTAGCACTTAAAGGAGCGTGTTCCGATCATCTTTGGGACACCCCCCAATTTTACCCGGAAATAGTTTTGATTTTGATATCAGATGAAAGGCCGTATTTTTCTCATTGTCGTCCTGAAATTGAAGCCCTCAAATCCATTTCATGCCCAAGATATAAACAAAAAACTGATGAATTAACGGTTAACCATCAATATAAGCACAGTATTGAATAGGGCTTTGCAATGTGCATTATTGCTTCTACTATCAAAACCGCAAGTTTGTTTCCCACGGTACTTGATGGGGGCGTATGTGCAAGTGCCAGGCTCTGATACAAAGTAGAGAACACAATAGACATAAATTGGAACAAGCACCTTTAAAAATGACAAAAATTTACCCTCATGAAAATATACACTTATGAAAATTCAGGCATTAGTTTGTATTAAAATGGCAAAATATTTAATCTTTAAAAAGCAAGATTTTAAGGATATCTATATACACATTATTTAATTACACATGATATATCTTTTTACTAAACATGCTCATATCCTGATTCTATATGGCTAATACATGTATGTTGTTCATGATCCCTGGGCACTATTAATAATAATAATAATAATAACCACTTTTTATATAGCGCTTTATCCCTGTAAACAGGTATCCCTGTAAACAGGCTCAAAGCGCGGTTGACAATTATTATCACGCCATCTTCAAGAAATCGTCACAATCATTTCGCTTCATTTAGGTGGATGCTCAAACACAAGCCTATCAGCAGTAATATTCCCCTAGCAGCTCCCCAAATTTCACTTGGGTAGGCGAGGCAATTGAGATTAAGTAACTTGCCCGGGAACACAAACATGTTGACCATAGTGGGGCTTGAACTCACAATTTTAATGATCATGAGTCCTGTACTTTTCCACTGGACCACACATGCTCTCAACTATTGAGTGACCATTCAAGAGTAATTCTTAAACAGCTGTAAAAATTATGCAAATTCACTGGTTTCTGTCTGGTCTAAATTTGAGCAATTTAGACTAGGTATTATGCATACAAGTTATTTTAAAGTTAATATTCTACTGTGTTTTACTACATGCACACTTTTCAAGATGGCGTCCTCTCCTATTAAAGAATGAGAATAAAGACCTTGCACAGTCTCTGCTGACGAATTTAGACTGCAATAAAAATATTTTTGTGGCTTGGGGCCTTGTTCATAATGTTAATAATGTTGCTGTCTGGTCTAAATTCAATGACAGAGACCTTGGCGGGTCATTTGGACCATTATTCATATTGGAATTTTTTTCAAAATTTCCTCTACGCAGGTGATGTCATTACATTATAATGTACAATAAAAGCTACCCTGTTCACACTTTATCATTAAGGCAGCAAAATTGATACACAAATGTCACTGGACAGAGGAAATAAAACCAACTATAGTCACAATACTGCGCAAAAACAAAAACTTCGACGCCCTCTGTGAATTCAAGGTAAGAGGCACAAATCAAGGTGCCACTTTTGAAAGTAAAAATCAAGCAAAAACCACATCAAGGAAGGGTTCTCGGTTCATGTGTGACATGCTCCACAAAAATGCAGCCTAAGAGAAATAGATCATTACACATACTTTTTTTAAAACAAAAAAATATCTGATGGCTTCACTATGAGTTACAATATGCTCATCCACCAAGGACACAGTTAAGTGGGTTGTACTTGTACATACATTGACATGAACTGACCTTGTGTGATCTGGGTATCATTTATCATACCCAAAAACCAGGGGGTGTATTTTCTAAATACATTGGTGAATGAAATCTACTGAACTGTGCAAAGGGAATTGAGATTAGCTCATAGTGCTTGTTTCAGCTCACAGCTGTTTGAAAGTCTCATTTATTTATAATATTTGGACAAAACCAGAATAAAACAAACAATATCAAAGGTGACACAGTTTTGACAATGGATTTGAATTATTTATTCTACTAACTACATCCTGTGTAAGTTTTACAAAATTTCATAGCAGGCAAATATGATTTTTCTTTTAAAATAAAATCTTGTTTTATACAGTTCTCTATGGAGAATGGGCATATAGGTTGCTATAACATACAAATCATGACCTTTGTAGGCATATATCATGGCAAAATTCCCACTATGGATTTAAAATTGTGATTTTTACTGGGGTAATAGCTTTTGCATATCAGTTATCAAAACTGTGTCACCACTGCTTAAAATTGTTCTGAAAATAAGAGACAAATTTGCATGCGTCAAACAGAGCTCTGTGAGCTACACTGTATACTAAATTGATTGTAAATTTGAACATTTCAAATCTGCATTATTGATGCGAATAAAGAGTTTGGATGTTTTGCCCATTTTGTGAGAAACGGTTACTACGGTAACTCTTGACAAAAAGAAGTGAATTACAGAAAGGCACTTTTAAGAAAATTAAGCTCTTCCACAGACTAAAGCTAGATTCTTATGGCTACAAAAACCTCTAACTACATTTAAAGCAAATGTAAAAATTTGTATATCTACATACTTGCAACTTTTGCAAGTCACAGCTATTCCATTAGAGAAATAACACAAAGTAAATTTCCTGTTTTATCACAATTTTAACTGCAACTTCCTATTGATTCCATATCTTTTTCTGCTGTTACCATGGCAACATTGTTTGCTAGTCTGCTCAACATGGCATCCTGCTTGTCTGGTTGCAGGTCATCACAAAGATCCCACTTTTTCCTGAGATGGTCTCCAACAATCTTATCAAATTTTTTGGGTGGATGGTCTTTCAGATCAGCCTGCTTCCCTTCAAGCTGTACTGTGTGTATTATGGCGGCATCTTTGTAAGGGGCAAATTCATTGTCACAAAAACTATGGAATACAAATACCGAGCAAGGGGGTAAATCATCCAAATTATGAATTATGGCACTCTTGGCAGAGCTGTTGAATCCTGAACTCAGTTTATCCTTAATCTTCATTTTAGACTCATTGACATCTTCTCCTTGAAATTTACTTCCGTCAATAATGACATGACTGTGAGAGGACTGCAAGATGTCATCAAACATGAAGGCCAAGTTAGTTGCTAGGCAACCCATTGTGATGGTTGCATCTGATGTACCAGCGAGCAGAAGAACGACAGGACTTACAAGGTATGGAGGATCCTTGATATGACTTTGGCAAGCACCCCCAATGATGTCCCAAAGACGTTCAGTCTGAGAAGGGAACTGTGCTCTCAGACTTCTCATGTTTTTAATAAAATGGACAACTCTAGAGTGTGTCTCTTCATCTTTTTGATCACCAACCAATGGTATGGTTAAAATGACAACAGCACTTAAAGCAAGTAAAGCTAGAAGTACAATACCACGCTGCAAAACAGTCCAACAAAATGAATTTCCATGTTTTTCACCTTGAAATCCAGCAGTTTCCTTCTTTCCCATTACTAGTTCTTGTGTTGTGCTAGAAATGGCTTCATCAGAGTCTAAGATGTCACCATACTTTGGCTTCAGAAGATCACCAGAACCTAGTACAAAGCTTTCGGGTTCCTCATTCCTAGAAGGTCTGTGCCCTTTCCTTTCAGTATATTCTAAATCATCATGTGCTCCATCAGATGGTGTGGCAGCAACTGTAAGCCTTTTTCTTATTCCCTCAAAATTAATCTCCTTATTTGTATCACTCCCTGGTATTTCTTCTTCAGATCTGGGGCCTGTGGTCTTACGATACTTCTTTTCCAGCTTCTTCCGCCTTTCCACGTTAGAGCTTTGATCATCACCACTGTCATCGCTGCTGAAAAAGCCTCCACCAGTTGGAAGACTGCCTTGATCTTTCTCCATTGTCTTACTCCTGTGATCTCCACCCTCTGACAATGAAAATGCCACATCTCCAGAATCTACTGAATCTTGAGGGACACTTTGCTTTATTTGACTCTGGTCTTGGCTAAGATCACTAGAACTCTCATCACTACTGTAATAACCCACACTATTTTGACAACTTTGTTTCGGTTCCTTTTTTGTCTTCTTGAGTTTGGACTTCTTCTTTCCTGTCGATGCCATCTCATCAGAATCAAAACTTTTACTTCTTTTGGACTGCACAACAGTCTTTTCCTTCTTACTTTGAATCCCACCTTCAATATCCTCAGAACTGGCTTGCTTTTTTCGGGCATTCAATCTACCTCTGGATGACCTCCGACCTTCCTCTCTTTTGACGTTGTGTGACATGACGGTATGTTCTTGTGACCATTGAAGAGTCAAAGCAATGTATTACTGCAAAAGGAAATTAGTACACATTGTAGAGTTATGCAAGATTGACCCAGGCGAAATACCAACCATGCTAGCATGGTTCGCCAAATCATGGTAGAACTGTGTTTGAACATGGCCAACTGTGCTTGACCATGCTTTGACCATGGTCAACCATAGGTTTGAGAAATGACACCACAGTCCAACCTATGGTTGAACCTATGGTTGACCATGGTCAAGCATGGTCAAAACATGTGCAATAACTAAGCATGGTCAACTATGGTAAATGACCATGCCATGATCAAATCATGGCTAAGTGCAGTTATGGTCAAGCAGTTCTACCATGGTTGACATGGTGAACCATGCTAGCATGGTTGACATTTTACCTGGGGATTGATAGCTCTAAAGATGACAAGAATTGTTTTATTAATGTTGAAATTGAAGATTGATGCAAATGGGCAACAATGCAACTACAAATCAGCAATTATGGTGGGAAACAAAATGTGAAATCATATGAAAGGGGTTAATAAGATCTATAATATGAATGGTTTGTCAGTAAGATCAAATTGCATTTAACAGGAAAAACGATGTCAAAATGTGGATTTGAGGGATAATTTTGAATTTTGCGCTTCAAAATTAGGCCTTTTCATTTCCCTTTCTCACAAAAGTAGTTACTTTAAAAGAATCATAAGTCCAAAGGTTGAATTTATATCATAAATGACTTGAATTGACCTCATTATTTTGACAAGTTGAGAAATGTGATGAGATAAAGTTGATGAATACAGTGCTAATGAGCATATAATGCAAGTTATGTAATGTGATTCACACTCAAAATGGGTATCTAAATGGTAAATTCAATTGTATTTAATCCTTGCTTCTGCAGTATATAGCTGACCAGAGGGTGTATTGAGTTAATCCCACAATTCACCAGTTTTGGGAAATTTCACCTCAATAAGGTCATGTGATACCACAAAAATCCTATTCTTAACACATAAAAATCCTGACTTTTACACTCATTTTAGCCCACAAGGTACTAGTACTTAAGGATTTTTTTTTTTGCATGATTATGAAATGTCCCGTGGTTCTTAAACTTCTTGAACACTTTTCATCCCTAAGTACTGACACATGTTTTGTACAGTACAGTATAGGCCACATTGCAATGCATTGTGGGATTGATTCAAAACACCCTCTGATAGCTGACAGCATCAGGTTATCATCCAGTGTTTTTGACTAACTGTTCCCACCTGCTTGTTTGAGGGAACATGGTAAACAAGTGAAGTACCACCATATAACAGGAGCCATAGTCCCATGTGTGTCCATAAATGCTGTTAAGTTTATCCATACAAAATTAATGTTGTAATGTGATATATTGAGTGGGTATAATGTGGAGAAGATTAATCTAGTTCTTGTTCAGCGGTTACAGCACACTTAAGGCCAACAATTAAGTCAAGTTTGTTTTCAGTAGGTAGCCCCAAAACCTAAATGCAAAATGCATTTTTAAAAAGTTTTTTTGAAAAAGAATTTCCCTGGAAATGCCTTCAATCACACCAAATAGTAACAACTCAAAACAGATGCAAGCCTTATTTCACTGTAAAGTTATTAGTTTATCAAACAAAATCATCAATTTGGGATCACTTATAACTTTGTTTTTTTTTAAATTAAATTTTCTATCTCTCAGGTACCGGTACTTTTTGTCCAAAATTTTTTTTCAGTTCATGCAATAAAAAAAAATTGAAATGCAGTTGAAACGGCTCCAAAACAAAATGCGCATCTCCTACTGGAAAACAAACTTTTTTTTCCAATTGTGGGGCAAAATCAAAATTCAGTTTTCAGTTGCACTTTCATGTGTTATTTTCTGAACAGGCGGTGGCCCAGGGGCAGTGGCGGCCAAGCCTCATTCTTTATAGCAACTCACCAAAAATGTCAAAAGAAATTACAGCAATACTGAGTGCAAACCACAAACAAATTTGGGTGCTTTGATGTTGGTCGGTCATGGGTGTTCCCATGACCCACATACGACCTCGTCCTCGTTCGTTATTCATACAAAATGATTCAGAAATAACTCTTCCAGTGGAGTTGATTCTTCAACTCCAACGGTTTTGGAATAAGAAAATATTCCTTGACAACATATCAAAAATTCAGAATTTTTCGTCAAGATTTCGCTTTACGTGTTAAACCAATGGCGACGTCTGAAATTTGGATTTCTTGGCCGCCCCTCCCCTGTTTCTGAACTTCATTTTGTTGAAACCCCATCAAAATTTGACTTACAGATCCACAGATATGCTCACTTTAGTGTTGCTCAGAACGATGAAATACAAAAGAAGTTGTATGCTACAATTGGCTATATCCCAAAATCAATATTAGCTACAAACAACTCATTGGACTTAATAATAATAACCAGTTTTTATATAACACTTAGTCCCCGTAAACAGGCTCAAAGCATGGTTGACAATTATTATTATTACGCCCCCTTCAAGAAATCGTCACTATCATTTTGCTTCATCTAGGTGGCTGCTCAAAGACATGCCTTACAAGCGCAAAAGCCTATCAGCACTTAGATTGTAATGTTCCCCAAGATTTTGCTTGGGTCTTGCCCAGGGACACAAACACGTACATTGACCACAGTGGGGCTCGAACTCACAATTTTAACGGTCTAATGATCACGAGTCCTGCACTTTTACACTGGACCACACATGCTCTCCACACTCACAGTTCCTGAGATGTGGTCACCTTAGCATACAAAAGATGCTGAATGCTATAATTGGCTACATCTCAAATCAATATTAGCAACAAATGACTCATTAAAGGGGGATGGCCCGATTTAAGTTTTTCATCTTGATAGAATGACCAAAGCCCCATCTGTTAAGTTTTGCACTGATATTTCAACCGTTTTGTTGAAGTGAGAGCTAAAGCATGATTTTGTCATTCCCATAGAGTGTCGTGTAAAATTAATATTGGTCGACCAAAATGGGGCATATTTTCACTCATAACATCCAAACCAAACATCCTTTAGCCCTAAGATTTCACAGGGTAAATGACAAAAATAGGCTTTCTTCGGATTCAAAATTTTGACCCAATCCGGTAAATGAAAAATCGGGAGTTCTGGGGACGAGCCTATTAACGATTGGACCATGGACCTTTAAAGCCACTATCAGCGATTTCTTCAAAAGTAAACCAAATTGCGCCCCCTATTTTTCATGCCAAAATCTATTTTTTAAACTGTTGTATTGGAAATTATTCTGGAAAAGAACCTCTGCAAGTGGCTAAGATAACATGCCATATTTTCAACATATGAGCCTATCAACGATCGGGACCATGGACCGTAAAAGCCACTATCAGCGATTTCTTCAAAATTGGAAACAAAATTGCGCCCCCTATTTTTCATCAAAATCTATTTTTTTTACACTGTTGTATGGAAATTATTCTGGAAAAACCTCTGCAAGTGGCTAGCATAACATTCAGATTTTTTAACCTATGAGCCCTCGCAACGATTGGACCATGGACCTTTAAATCCACTATCAATCAGAAGTCAAGCGATTTTCCTCACAAAATGTAAACAAATTGCGCCCCCTATTTATTCATCAAAATCTATTTTTTTTACACTGTTGTATTGGAATTAATTCTGGAACAGTGGCTAAGCTGAACACGCCATATTTGTCAAGCTCAGAAAACTTCAATTTCCCGTGCATACTAGGGACTCGGAGTGGTTCGTTCATTTATGCTATAAATAAACCGTATCAAGACCTCAATGTACTCGCTCTTGGGCATTGCAATTTTTAATAACGGTTATGATGGGCATGAGTTCAAATGAACTTGTACTAATGGATTTCAGATCTTGAAAAACAGGAATGAAAACAAATCTGAACATTCATGTATTTTCAAACTTACAAACAATCATATGTTATATTGAAATAAAAATCTATATTGTTCCTGGAAATACATTCTGCATTGCCAACATTAAAATATTGAACCCTGTGGGACCACCATTGAGACACCTAGACGCTTAGCACTTTCACTTCCCCCTACCTACTCTATCTGAACGTTGCCACACACACTCATCTTGCATCTCTCCTCCCACTTGTAAATAGAGCAATCAATACCCCAGCTAGAAAAATATCATTTTGGAGGGGCAATATCAAGAACTGCCAATTTTTTGGCTGAAGATGTGGATATCATAACCTTGCAAAAACTCTGTGCGTGTCACTAAATTCTATGCAGTGCTGTACAGAGCTTAACTTTAGGGAGGGTCATTATTTATGCCAGAGTGGAATGGTGGATTTGAGGGCTAGGGGAATACAAAAAAATTTTGACTGAGAGGGGAGAACATGAAAATTTTTATCAAAAAGAGAGGGGGAACCTGAACTTTTAAAGGGAAAAATTTCATAAATATGGGGAATGCAACAATTTTTATGAAGCAAAGGGGAAATGCTTTTTTTTTTTTCCTGAAAAAAAGCTGGAATTCCTCCATTCCTCCCGACGTAAAAATGGCTGCCAAACCCGTCTGGGGTAAAATTGAAGTGGCTCATGATCTCAATATTTTAACAATACTACTCTACTTATATACAAATCCCTTGCTTTTATCACTAAATGCACAATTGTTACATATATATTTTAGATATGCCGCCTTGCTATCTAATAGTTTAAAGAGTGTGGTTTCTGCTGCTTCAATTATTTACAAAAAAAAGGTAAACAGCGAGGGTGAAGTGTCTCTGTAGTTGTACCGATTTTGACTATTTTAGGTATATTGCCAAATTGAATTAAGTTGGCCTCTGTCATTTGCTTCCTATTATACAAGATTCCCCCTCCCCTCTCACCTAAAGACCACCATTCATCCCACAGGTCCATGGTTGGTCCTCCTACTTTAGGTATAATCATCAGAGCTTTCCACCAGAAGACATTTTAAGTTAATCTTGAGCAGCACTAATGTACATACATGATAACCCCAGGCAGTGTCTGCTGTGTAATACTAGCATCAACTAATGAATATGATGATTGAAGTTTGGACCTACATGTAAAACCACATCTTGAGTTTCACTCATCAAACCACTAGAGAATCTCTCTGTGGTCGATGTGAGTGCAAGAAACGCAAATTGTAACATTGTAAGAAAAACAAAACCAAATGGAGTGTCTGGTGTATACCAAAAAGATAAAATTCCAGAATGATGAAATAGGCATAAATTTACATACAATTCAAGTGCATATGGAAAAATCTATGTCATGAATATTATATATGGCATTTGATGCTAGCTGCGACAAGCAATACTGGAATTAATTTGCTGGTATCATGAAAATCAGAAAGTTGCAAATATTGGGTGGAATGAGTGATATATCAATCTGCCTATCACAATTTAGGGATTCAAATATGTTACAGAGTGGTTCATCACAAATCAACAACGATGCATCCATGTGTCCACATATTTTTATCCAAGGAATGGTTTGCTTGATGCTTCACATGCAAGTCAAATTCCAAGTAAAAGATATTTATGTATGCTGCACGACTGAAAATGTTGAAAGATCACTTCATTAGCCGCCACTTTATCTTATTACAATGCAGATTTATATGCCCTTTACTTGCGGCAGTCGACGATGTCCATTTCTACCACAAATGTGTCAACAAAAATTGGTCATTGCGTTCTGGTCAGACAAGACAAGTGAAGGTTTACCTTTTTGGTTTCATGACCAAAAAATACAGCGGTCCTCGGACCGCATGTGTCGCCTGCCGTCATGGTTTGTAATGATAGGTCTCATATGATCTTTGACCTTGGCATGTGACATCAACAAATGAGGGATCCAATGTTGCACCTATGACTCAAGTTTGGTTCCAATTGAACTTTTCAATTTAGGTCAATTTTACATTTCAGCCTATCTTACAACTTGATCTCACATGATCTTTGACCTTGGTATGTGACCTTTGACCTCATCAGCAAAAGCGAGATCCCAAGTTGCATCTATGACTTGAGTTTGGTTTAAATCCATCGAAGTATGCGGATATTACAAGCAAATGTTAACCCTTTTTCACGACAACAACGGACTATAGTGGACAAAATGATCCCTATGTGTCTTCCTGCCTCAAGGCAGGCGACACAAAAATACATCCATGTATACATCCATCTGGGTTGTGCGACAGTGAAAATCTTAGCGGCCATTCTAGCTTCTAGCTGGCTGCCCACGAAAACAACTCGGTTACAACCCCAAACCTGACCCTAAAACAAAATCCATTTTACGAGTTCCAAATCGGCATACCTACCGATTCAAATCACTTTGCACCAAAATTTAATGGGTTGTTGGTTACTGGAGCATACAAGAGTGCATTTGCTTTTAAAGGTCAAATTCAGTGCCTCATGCCACTTGTAACCGATGCCAGCTGCACCTCAACGAGTCACTTGAGCGTACCTTGAGATCTCTCCAAGTGTTTGCACTCTGTGCAGGTTGGCATGGTTAGAAGTACGATGCTAACGATGATCTGATGAAAACCTGGTGGGAGCCATACTCCCACAATAGCTGAGATTGGCTGAGCTGAATTTGATGTCTTAGCCAATTTCTGACAGTTGTTTGATGCACAAGTCTGTCATTTTTCTGATTGGAACATTGTAAATCCACATGTTTTGGCACTATGAGCTAGGAAAATCTCAATTCCCTTGGCACAGTTCAGTAGCTTTCATTCACCAATGTATTTAGAAAATACACTCCCTGGTTTTTGGGTATGATATAGGCGGACAAGATAGCTCAATCAGGTAAGCGCTCACCTCCAGTGTATGCTCATCCATGCGTATGGCGTGCGTTCGAGCCCTGAGAGATTCAGCTATCTTGTATTCCTGGACAGAAAGAACACTTAGTGACCAATGGGGGGGGGGGGGGGGGGGTTCCTATGTACCCCAAAATTTGTTTCGCGCTGGCCGCTTTACGCGGGGATTTTTGCGCCGAAATTTAACAATTATTAGTAACATTAAAAAAATTAACCCTTCTGTTCTGAAACAAACAATTTCATCATCAGGGATTTTGCCAAACCGTTACGTACAAACTCTATGGGAAAATGACGTGTGCATTTTGCAACACCCTTAAAAAATAAGGATTCCCTAAAACTGCTAGTTTTGTGTTAAATATATGTAATTTGGTCTTCTATAGAATGATGATTATCAACATAAAATAAGTTTTTCCAAAGTTTGGAGTAAGCGCAAGGCTCATTTGAATTTTCCGTCTTTTTTTCCCAATTTTCGCGTGTTTTTGACAACATTTTTGCCCCTAATTTGCAGCCAAATACAATTCATTTTTTGTTCTGATTTGGGGTTGTCTTATGTACCCTTCACATGTGGTATAAAATTTCATGCAAAAATTCCCCTCTCGGGAAATGTGGTTTTCCTTAGGGGGGGTCCCATGGAACCCCCTTGGGCCCAACGGAGTGAAAACCCCTCGGTCACTTAATGTTTTAACCACTTGGTTTCTTGATTTACCTCATGCGATATTTGGGGAGCTGGTCCCGGCGGCGATGGTTATCTCGTGTATTTTTGCTGAAGGGAAAGCGCTGATCCCGATCTGCTACATCCCTTGAAATGATGCTAAATGGTTTATGGTATGGTTGGGCCACAGTGATCAGCGGCCATTTGTGGAAGCGCTTAGAGGCCAATAGCATAAGGCGCTATATAAATCTCTGCTATTATTATTATTATTATATATGATACCCAGATTACACAAGGTCAGTTGATGTCAATGTATGTACAAGTACAACCCACTGAACTGTGTCCTTTGGTGGATGAACATATTGTAACTCATAGTGTGGTCTGTAACACTTCTCGGTTGCCTAGGCTAAAACCCTTTAGTGTTCTTTGTCAAACCCTTGTTTTG
This sequence comes from Ophioderma brevispina, assembly GCA_023653785.1. Classification (NCBI taxonomy): domain Eukaryota; kingdom Metazoa; phylum Echinodermata; class Ophiuroidea; order Amphilepidida; family Ophiodermatidae; genus Ophioderma; species Ophioderma brevispina. The sequence continues at coordinate 34,619 of JAMKCH010085069.1, forward strand.
TGTGTGACTAGTTGCAGAGAGATTAAAATGTCAAAATTTTGCATTTTCGGAATCTGCATGAAGAATGCAAATACTAAACAGGCCCAGGCAACCAAAAAAACTGTTTTACGGGCGAGCGGACCTTGTCAAGTAGGGTCGGTCGGGTTGGGGGGGAAATTTTTTTTTTCTTTCTCTTCAGGATGGTTCAAAATTGGCCTAAAATAGCCCAAAAATCTGAAAAATCAGGAGAAAAATGAAACATTTTTACAAGCAAAATTTTCTAAAAAAAATTAGCCAAAATTGAAAAATTTGAGCTAAAAAAATTGCAAAACTGAAAAATCAGGGTCGGTCGGGCCCGTAAAACAGGTTTTTTTTCGTCGCCCTAGTCTTATGTCAGTGTTTTTTTGATGAGCTGCTGTTATTTGGAAAGCCACCTCCAAAGTGATCACCTGTGCAATCCATATTAAGGGTCATTTCAATATAACTTTGAAGAATGCCCATGCATTTCATGAATTTTCAGGGGAGGGCGGCCAAGAAATCCAAATTTCAGACGTCGCCATTGGTTTAACACGTAAAAGTGAAATCTTGACGAAAAATTCTGAATTTTTTATATGTTGTCAAGGAATATTTTCATATTCCAAAACCGTTGGAGTTGAGGAATCAACTCCACTGGAAGGGTTATTTCTGAATTTTTTTGTATGAATAACGAATGAGGACGAGGTCGTACGTGGGTCATGGGAACACCCATGACCGACCCACATCAAAGCACCCAAAGTGGTTTGTGGTTTGCACTCAGTATTGCTGTAATTTCTTTTGACATTTTTGGTGAGTTGCTATAATGAATGAGACTTGGCCGCCACCGCCTGTGAATTTTACAATGAAGAGAATTCCCAATTTTCCTACTTCAATTTTTGTTCTTGTTTTTCCTCATTTAGAACTGTAAGTATGGGATTCTCTTAGCCCCATTCTGATTTCAAAATCAACCACTGAATTTTTGTTTGGAGTACCTTTGAATCTTCCCAATCTTATATTTTTCTTTGTTTTCAACTTGTAATTTTGCATGTCAAATTGTTTGTTTTATTGTATGATTTTTGCTGCTATCTCCTGTGATTTTTGTGAATTTATTTTTTTTGCTTTTTAATAAAAAAATACATCGGTCCTCGGACCGCATGTGTCGCCTGCCGTCGCAGTTTGTAATGATAGGTCTCATTTGACCTTTGACCTTGGCATGTGACCTTTGACCTCATTAACAAATGAGGGACCCAATGTTGCACTTATGATTCAAGTTTGGTTCCAATTGAACTTCAACTTTTCAATTTAATTAGGTCAATTTTACATTTTCAGCCTATCTTACAACTTGACCTCACATGACCTTTGACCTTGGGATGTGACCTTTGACCTCATTAACATATGAGGGATCCAATGTTGCACCTATGATTCAAGTTTGGTTCCAATTGAATTTCAACTTTTCAAATTTAGGTCAATTTTACATTTTCAGCCTATCTTACAACTTGACCTCACATGACCTTTGACCTTGGCATGTGACCTTTGACCTCATCAGCAAATGCGGGATCTCATGTTGCATCTATGACTGAAGTTTGGTTTAAATCCATCAAAGTATACTATATAGTATATATTACAAGCAAATGTTAACCCTTTTCACAACAACAACAACATATATCCAACAACAACAGACAACAACAGACTACAGTGGACAAAGTGATCCCTATGTGTCTTCCTGCCTTAGGGCAGGCGACACAAAAACTGTAGACTCAGAAACTAAATGCAAATTGTTAATGATGGCAGTGTCTTGTGAAACTCCTGTGAAATGGATGACTCTGTTGAAGGTTAGTCTTTCATTTGAGAGCCCGGAAATCATATAGATCAGCATGCTAACAAGTCTGAGAAAGAGACTGTTAATTTTAGATTGCAAACATTAACCTATTTTCACACTTCAGTCTAAACATTTAACAAAATACCTCGTTGGAACTGTGTTAAAGCTGGTAAGTATGACTAGCTGTAATTATACCCATGGGAAATTTTAGCTGCATCTGTCAAAACTAGATAGAATGAAATTATCATGTATTGTGAACAACTTAATGCATTATAAGAACTTCGGATGTGAATGAAACATTGATCTCATTTAGAATTCATACATGTGTTTTTCAGAAATATTTGATGGGGTAATAAATCACTATGCGATATTGCCTGGCAACTGAATTGGATGCCTATTGACAATATTTACCACACCCGATGATGACTGGCTGTTGCGACTCTTCAACTGTTAAAGCCTGAATTTTTTTAAATGGCTATGCCTAGTTTAACTAAATGACCTTGGATGCCATAACATTTCCATGTAAGAGAAGGTAAAGATTTAAAATTGGCGAAGGTTGATAACACACCCCCGAGGGGGGGGGATTGCATTCAAAGGTGGAGATGATGCATGGACACGGACTTACAAAATGTACCGCTAATTTAGTATTTCCACGACTAAAAAACATACCCTACAACAAGTCCTTTTGTCTGTTTTGCATGCTAGACAAGTACTTTTGTCAGTTTTTGCTACCCTTAAACAAGTAGCTGCATTTTGTCGTTAATACACCTTTATGTTCTTGATTTCCTTTTCTCCGATCTACAATCTTTTTGGCTTGATTTTGAACTCTGCTTAATTTGAGTATTACGTTAATTTACGTACCCTAAACATGTACAGCATAAAAAAAAAAAAAAACAATTCCAAGGTTAAGAAACATACATCTTTTTTCCATATTTTGCTGTTTTTGACAACCCTAAGTGCACACACGTACATCGCCGGTTTGGAACAAAGCGCTTCTTACGCGTTTTCTTGTTCATGCCATCATATCCACCTTTGACTACAAGTTTTTGGCCCTCCGGACACACCCCACACTGTATTTCAACATTGGGCAAGCTATATTCAATCAGTCAATACATTCATAGTTATAAAATTCATTCAGAGATATAAGAGATAAATGGTACTTTTTTAACAGAATTTATAAGACATTTAATGCAAATGCAGGCGAGGCCAAATAAGTCAGATGGGACTTGATCAGGCACACTTACACTATACTAATTTACAATTTATATTGGATTCCTGACCGGATGGGACAAGACAGGACAGACAAAACAAACAGACAACAAAGACCGTGACATGGTTTTAACAATATTGGGGCAAAGAACTATTGTAACATATTTGAGCTAGAAAAGTAAAGAAGAAGTCAATAAATGACGAATGCAAGGATGAAAATGTATTGCAAATTAACGAGTGATCCAACTAGAAATTGAAGAGGACAAGGTTTTTTAGTTGATAAATTACAAAGACCGGTTAATCAAAATATATCTAATTTGAATATTTATTAATAATTCATGTTTTAGATCAAGTTTAAAAGCAGTAGTGGTTCTTGAGCTACGCGATATTGCCTGGCAACTGAATTTGGGTGATGCCTATTGACAATATTTACCACACCCGATGATGATGATAATAGGATTTCAGTATCTTCCTACAATGCATGTCTTTCCAATGGCGATTTTTGTACAGGTAATTGATGTGAATCGTTCTGATGAACATGGTTAACTTGAGAGTACTGATCACAAACATGCATTTTAAGAGTGTTTCATCTCTAACGATTCCACATTCTACCTGTACAAAAACATCCGAATGGAAGCAATGCCTGTGGAAGCTACTGATATCTTCTCTTCATGATGACGGATCAATTGAAATCACCGAAAGATCCGATCGTCAAACACAACTATAGAGTATCTTTTCCTGAAACACTTTAAAACTTGTTTCTTCTTCTCCGGTTACATGTAATGACGTCAAAGGGCCTACCTGAGGGGATAGCCAAACATCCTGAAACTGTGTACTCAGTGATGCTGTCAAAATAAAATACCTTTTGTATGAGTAAGTGAACATGCCTGCTACTTTCTGCCTTCCATTCTATTTAGTTGTATGGCTCATAGATCAAACTATAAAGTAATGCATGTCACTGTTAGCAAGAGTGATGAATAGACTATCTTAAAATAGACAAGCTGGGTATATACCAAGTAAGCAATCTGTAAAGCTGACAATACTTATCTACAGAAATGGCTATTTTGGTTGTTTATTATTTATTAAATTTAGCCTTCAATTTGTCAATAATTATTTTAAAAGCTTTCAGAATGTACAGGTTGTATCAGAAGTTGAAACTACACTGTCATAATAAACTTTAAAATCAGTTGAAGATTTAGTCATTAGTACGCTGTTAAGCCAATGTTGTGCACTTTCTATAAAAACATAAAATTTTCCCCATAGAAAGTGTGTCAATAGCATAATTTTTTACGATATGTGCCATTTGTGCCAGTCCTAATCTGGCCTGGAGAGTGCGTTTTCAAAATGACACCAAAAATACCCTAAATGAGGGAAATACAAAGAAAAAATATGCATGTTCAGGCGATTTTTTTGATGTATTTTTGATCAATCTGTTCGGTCTGGTAATGTCTTCAGTATAAAAGCCAAGATCAAGTTTCACTCATGCATTCAAAAGAGGGCGCTTTTCAAAATGGCCACAAAAGTCCAATATTAAAGGGATTAGCAGCGATATGCGAGAGACTCGAAAAAAAGTGAAATGTATTTGTTAACTTATCAGGGATAAGGTGTACAATTCCATATAACTGCTTAATTAGAAACACCAAATAGTGAAAAAAAAATGAAGTATAGTATTTGAGGAAATAGGTGCAGACGTCTCTCACAAATAGACATACAACCCCGCGTCTCAAAATCTGCACTAAACAGCTGATTGCGGTTTACACCGTCCAGAATAAACAAAGATTCAATAATGTTGTATTTGAGGTCAAACGTATTGATCATGGTGCTAAATATCACCGCTTAAAATTGTAGAGGTCAGCATTTTGATACGCACGTATAGAAAATTACAGATTCAGATAGGAATTCAAGCCAACCACTGGCAGGTTATGTTGCATATCCATGCCAGTAAACAAAATGTAAAAGAATATGAATTTGATGAATTTTTTCGATGTTTCGGATTAGCAAAAAGCTGCTAAATCACTTCAAAGCCCGAGAAGCGGATCCTGTAAGTGCAAATTCTATCGCTACACACATTGTCCCCCAATGGTAACTTTTTAGTCAATCCAGACAATGACGTTTATGTCAATTTGGAAAGATCTTTCAGAACTGTGGATGTGTAACAGCAAGGTATGAACATCACAGCTGCCATTTATCACATTCGTCTTCGCAACCACCCAACATCCCTGAAATTCCTTCAACAATGCAGGTGAAGGCTATCACAGAGGGTAAATCGTGTCACATTTCCAATCGTCCGCAAATACCTACCATGTATATAGTCCTATGGCACTGCTGTGCACACCATATAATCTCTTTGAAGACTGATCCATGGACGCATCAATCCCGTCATTGCTTAGGGGGACCGCGTCAAATCATGCATTAAAATACGTCACCATCCAGAAAAAAGCAGCAAAGGTGTCCTTTTTCATCATAGCGGACTTCAAACCTGAATGCTTGGGTACCCATTTATCCATATAAGGCCTACATGTCAATGTTTAGGGTGCAATTTCATAGTGATCATTGCCTCTGTTTAAGTATACAAACAAGCAACATAAAAGGGAAACAGTATTTAAGTGTCATCTCAATTCATACACAGTGTAATATTTGTATTTAAAAGACTCCAAGAAGTACCCCTGTTTTGGGTGTTATTAGCTGTCCATGTACAGTAAATGAAATATCATAGAAGGGCATTTTTTGCAGCAGGACAGTGAAAATGGCCTCTTTTTACTGCAGTAGGTCAGTGTTTTTGGGTGACAAATGAGTCATCTTCTCTAAAATGTATAGTTGTGTAGGAGTTGCCGCTGGGCTGCAGCATCGATCCCATCTACCCCTATGAACAAGATGGCTTCTGTCATGGCAAATCAACCGTAGACCACGTGAAGTAACTGCACAGAAAACCAGGATGCTTGGAGCAACGAGAGGGTGACACTGTCCTTGTTGACCTCACCGGTGACACCACTGCATATGACACATGCTGTTACAGGACGAACAACTGTTGCCTTCAATTTATAGCTAATAGAGTTCAACGTTGTCTACAAACCACAATGGGCATCAAATTACACGGAGTGTCCAAGGATCTGTCCAAGCTTTACATTTTGTTTAATCCATGATCTTACGGATTACAAATCAAGGAAACATGGTTATGTTAGATGATCTGACTATGCCTGAAAAGACACGAGAAGGAAATAAGATATCAAATTTTTCCTCAGACGGATTGAGTGAAGATTATCCAAGCCTTCCCATCTACACAACATGGAAGCTACACGTAAGCTAGGTGTATTTATGTCAACAACATAAAACTGATTTTCAACCTACTCTAGTACCTGGGAGTAAATCTTGGCAGGTCATTCTCCTTCATCAACACCTGGCCTACAATGTCATAAAATCAGGTTTGTTTTTATGTAAGAAATTTAGAACCACGTTACACTATTGTTTCACGTTAGTCTTTGGAACACATCGGGATCTATTAGTGGTTGCTAATGGCCTACACCATACTACTTGCAATCATTAGAAACAAGCAGTCACTAACAGCCGCGGGGTATGAGCTTATAGCCAAATGTTAAATCCCATCCACCACCGTCATAAAATAGAAATCAGTGTCAGTCTCACCTATCCATACACAAACTGTTTTCTCGGATACATACATACATTTTCAAATAAAGCGGCAATATCCAGAAAACAAATTTCAGTGATAAGGCGCTGTACGCATGGTACAGAAAAAAGGAGCATAGTATACACAAAGGCAAAATAAAACAACAGAGTCGTACAGATGTATTTCAAGAGCTTCTTAAAATGGTGACTGAGCGGCCTTTCTTATGCTGTGGTATCATATCCATACGGGGCCTGCAACTGAAATCCTTTCCCCAATCAATTTTTGGACTTGGGTAAACCTCAAGACCTTTCTTATCACGCGAGATCTCCGTACGGGGCATATGAGGAATGTTCTGTAAATCGTAAGTCAGTGAGGTACTGAGGACCAGAGTTGTTTAGCTTTGTGTACACGGGAGGCATATCTTTGAAATTTTGGTTAATGCGTTTGTTATTTTTAATTAATGAAGAGCCAGTGAAATTTGTTCATGAAGGAGGTGACTCTCGAGTCCGGAGGCGCGAGAATAATATTTTTTAGCAGCACGATTTTGAAGAGACTTGAGTCTGTCTGATAAGGACTGTTTCATCTGTCCTACCCACTGATTATTCTAATAAAAAAACCTTTAAAAAGGAAAGGGCGAGTCAAGGGGAAATATCCATTTATAGTTATGGGAAGGATTAGTAAGAGGACATTTTGTGGGAGTTTGTGCAAGTTGACTTATTGAGGTTTTTTGGACACACTTAGGCCAGGCATACATGAACGTAAAATATTTAACCACAGGGGGATAGGGGCTTCATTATACCTCTTACATTTACCACTTTTAATGGAAAAAAATGCGCCAATCAAAATCAACATACTACACCTTTGGGGAAAAGTGGGGAGGGTGAAAAAAATCAAAAGATTGTATACTTATCTACCTCAAAAATTGACCACTGCAGACTCACTAGCAGACTGGAAGAAAAAATTCCGGATATTTTGCATTTTGCAGACGGACTTTTTAAACGTTTGATGCTAGTTTGCAGCACAATTATGCAACCACCGGACTAAAGTAAGGCAATTTAGATCGGTGGCGGATCCGTACGGGAGATTCCCCACATGCGCCACTCACTGATCGATTTATAAACGCACACAGTGACTTCAAATTCAGGTCACTGTTCAGCTCGTCCAATGACTCGTTCGGAAGTCGTTTTGCGCTATGATGAAGCGTGGCCGCCAACCGCATTAGTGTGTCGATTTAACTAACTTCTCAGTCCGCTGCCCTCTGACCTATTTCTCACTTTCGGTCGGGGCCAGGGGCCGATAGGGGTTCCTGATATACGGATTTATTTACCTATATTGTCTGAAATCACTCAGTCGCACTTTTAAATGACTTATTTTAGGCCAAAATTATTTCTGATTTCAATGGTCCCGCTACATGCTTTTCAGCATAATTATTGGAATTCATCTGGGTCCGACTTCTAGGCCCAGGTTCCCAGGGGTCAAGTTGGAATAAAGTATATTACAGTATTCGGCACACGTACCAACGCCACTCACTCTAAATAAGTTGCAATAGGGTGAATGAACTTTCAACATATCAATGTATATATAATTCAGTAGTTTCCTCTAGGCTCCTTACATAAAGGAGCACTTAAATCAATCCAACTTTTGGATAGTAAAAGATTTTGAAACGTTTTTATTCATAACATGAAAAATTCTAATTGGGCAGGTTCGTGATCCCCAGCAATATAGATCCCCTCGATTTACCTAAAAGAAATAGGGATTTTTGAATCAAGTAATTACAAAATAAAACATATATCTCTACTAATACCTTACATACCAATTACATGGATTATTTCTTTGACACGCCCTTTCCTTTAAAGGATTTTTTTTTATTCTGATATTATTGATATCGCCCACGACTTGCTGCATGTGGTGCCAAACTTTAAAAGCATCCGTTAATTCGTGCACTCACTAACGTTTAGAAGACGCTGTTGCATAGCAAATTACATGGAACACATTTCCTCTTGCACTCCCTTTCCTTTTTAAAGGAATTTTTATTTTTATTATTATGAACCCTCACACTTCGCATTTTTTGGTGCCAAACGTTTAAAGCATCCGTTAATTCATTGCACTCATAACGATTTAAACGACCTTTTACACAGCAATCATTGTCAAAATTTCTATCCCAAACTTCGTCCAGTCTGCCAAATATCGCACTGTACTAAAACCGAAGGAGAACGCCGGGGGTGAGAGGAGAGAGGCACGGCGAGGCGAGATTATTCACCGCCTATATTATTGGCACCTTTATTTCACTCTTTACCATCAATATCTTTATGTAATTTAGGTTCAGGTTTTCGCTGGGCCTATCTTATTGTACATGTCTCTTATAATGACTAAAAAAATCGCAGCAACATTTCATAAACTAATCACATATAGTTTTAAGAGGAGGTGTAAAATATGCATGATTTTTCTGGCAACACTGCTAATTGAAAAGTAGGTCACAACCCAAGACGAATAGAGCTGGTAGCCCGCAGGCTACCCACCCCAAAATGGTTAACTCAGAGATCATTTTCAATCAGTGATTCAAAAGCAAAGTTACTTCTCAAGGGCGAATTATTGGAAACTGATCTTTCCACAATGCTGGTGTGGGGCAACTTTTTCACAGCAGGTTAATATCACTATGGATATGATCTCACCCTGCTTGGGTTCTTCTAGACTTTTGTAAAGCAATTGGTCCAGCGCAGTGTGGGGGGTGCATATTCTGTGGTGCGCCGCCAAAGTAAAATCTTAGGGAGGCAAACAATTGTGCGTTACTCATATCATAGGTAAACACCCTAATTTTAACGCAATTATTGC